>PVJL010002142.1:0-212344 GCA_004026885.1 Lyroderma lyra | reverse complement strand
CTCCCACCCCCTCCCCTTTCTCCCCTCCCTAACCCACTCGTCCCCAAATAAACATTAAACTATCGATTGTGTCCATGGGTTATTTGTTTGTTCAGTTCTTTTTTTCTTTGCTTTCAGTTTTATATTCCGCATATGAGTGAAATCATGCAGTTCTTTTTTTTTTCTGTCTGGCTTATTTCACTTAGCATGATGATCTCCACATGTTTTTTTAAATGTAATGCTTACAGTGATGATAATATGATAAATTCAGTTTATTTGGCACTCACGTACCAGATTCTTCTTACTTTTTTAGGAAACATCCATGATCTTTCATATCATTAACATACTCTCGCAACTCAATTAGCTTTTAAATGTTCTTATTCACTCCTCATTAAAAATAAAATAGGGGGTTCCCTGGTGGTGTAGTGGCTAAGCTTTGGCGCTTTCAATGCCATGGCCTGGGTTTGATTCCCAGCCAGGGAACTACCCCACCAAAAAAATCTTCTTTTAAATCCAGGCACCCTTCAAACATTGCTTTACAGGCACTCCTCACTTAACAACTAAGTTTCATTCCTGTGACTAGGTCATTAAGTGAATTCGTTGATAAGTGAGGATCTGAAAGGCAGATGGATGTCTTGTGGTGTGGCACCATGGACATCACACAACACCACACTTACAAATGAAACATGTAGCCTTGTGTGATTGCAATTGCTTTGTGTAGTGAGTAGTAACTGACTGCAAGAATGAGACAAAGACAGAGAAGGGGGATCCCTGATACACAGACTGAGAAAGGGGGTTCCCTGCCCTGGAACTGGTCATTAAGTCTGAGCAGGTTAAACAGGTAGAACATTCAGAGAGGAGTGGCAGTATTTCTTTTCATCCACAGCTAAGTATCTCCAGCAAGTGTGAGAAGTTTATGGAGTGACCTTTTACTTCTCCAACCTCAATCCTCCCCAATATGGCAGTCATCACAACAGCTCAGTTTAAGTCAATGATGGCTTCATGACCTTGAAATAAATGGGTATTTTTCTGTCTGCGTCTCACTTGCTCCTTTGCTCAGTTGTTTTCTTTCCAAGAATGATGAAACTTTCTTTGGCCCTGTCTCCAATAACATAAAACTCTCAATTTTCCTTCTATCACTCAAATCCTTCTTTCTCTGACTTCTTTGCAACTATTTAAATTGGCAAGTAAGTATTGGAATGCTTCAGACGGACTCAAATCATAGAAATTTGCTCTTCTCTGGATTATCTTCTAAGTAAAATTTACCTGTGTCCATTCTTTTAGGTTATATTTATATGGAAAGGGATAAAAAATTCTATCCTCTATCTAGATTTCTCTTTTGCGATCTAGACCCATATTTCTACATTAGCATCTTCATATTGATGGTTTAATGGCACCTTCAACTTAACATGTCGAAAATCAAACTCATATCTTTACAACCAAAACTTGGTCTATTCCCAGGATTTCTTGTCTCATGAACAGTGAGTGGTATTATCCATCCAGTCATTCTAAGCAGAAGCCTAAGGATAAATACTAATATCATTTTTTTCCCATGTCTTCTCAATACTACTTTCAAAATTTATCTCCAATTATCAATAGTCAAGTGCCACATAACCAACAATGTTCCAGTCAGTGATAAACTACATAGAAGAAGGCAGTCCTGTAAGATTATATTTGAGGTGAAAAATTCGTACCTCCCTGTTGCATTACAGCTGTCATGCACTGTAGTGCAATGCACTACTTGTGTGTTAGTGGTGGTGCTGATGTAACAATCTAGTGTTCTGTCAGTCCTATAAAAGTGTAACACACACATTATATACATTACATAATACTTGATAATCATAAATGTTACTGGTTTATTTATTTACTATACTTTCTGTTATTTTAGAGTATACTTTTCTACTTATTAAAAAATGTTCTAAACAATATGTCTTGTTAATCAGGCAGCAGCTTCATATACCTTCGTTTACAATGTCCTTTGAGTGCATCATTTTCTCTTGTGCTTGATTTATTCTCATGTTATTTTGTGCAGTAACATACTGTAGCCTAGGATCAATAGGCTATATCATGTAGTGTAGGTGTATAGGAGGCTACGCCATCTAAGTTTGTATAAGTACACTGTATTATTTTCCCACAAGTATGAAATTGTCTAATGACATATTTCTCAGAACATTCCCATCATTAAGTGATACATGATTGCATTTCTATTTATACCAAGGTAACTATACTTCTCTTCCTGAAATAATCAATAAAGCAGTTAATTTCCACTTTCCTCCAACATATCTTATAAATTATAAAAAGTGATATTTGCTATTGCAAATTTTCTAACTTCCCTATTTAAAACACTGATTTTCCATTGCTCTTAGCATAAGGACAAAATTCCTTAATGTGATCAACAAGCTTTGCAGAGTATGACTTCTGCCTCATATTCTAGCTTCATTCCATAACCCATACTGTCTCTAAATTTTACCTTTCACTAAGTTGGTCTCCTTTCATGTACATTGATTTTTATGCTGCCTCTGGACATTTGCCCATGCATTTCTAAGGGCATAAAATATTCATCTACCTTCTTCACTGTGGTAGATGCTTACATGGTGGTCACCCATAAACCATACAACTACATCCTTATGTAGCCCATTCTCACACTGAATCTGTATCAGTCATGTAACTTGCTTTGACCAATGGAACATTACCAAACTAAGACCTAATATGTTCTTGCACAGTAGAGTTTGTCATCTTAGAACACTCTGTGGAAGATATCCTGCATGCTCTAAGAAAGTTTGGTCTAGGTTATTAAATTTTAAGAGAGAGAGAGAGAGAGAAACATGAAGGAGCACTGATGCACCTAACTTGTGAGTGAAGGGTTCTTAAATCATCTACCCCAATATAAGTGCCTAACTAAATGCATTTGATTGATTGTCTCTAATAATCATCAAGTAGAACAAACAAACTCTACAGCCATGATTCTTGATCTGTAGAATCACAAAAAAATAATAAATTATTGTTTTAAGTCACTCACATATTTTTATGAGATGTGCAGTTGTTACAAAGCAATAACAGATACCTTGTGTCTAGTTAATTTGTACTTCTTTTTCATAACTAAACTTAATCAGTGAAGCCTTCCTTGAGTAACAAGACTGTTAGTTAATAATAATGATAACAACAATAACAATACTCGGTAGCAATTCAGTATTTACTATACACATGGCACTATTTTAAGTACTCTCCTCCATACATTACCTTGTTTAATCTTTGAAAGGGTGGCAGATACCAACATCAGAAAAGTGACAGATATTAATGTCAGCCCCATTTACAGATAGATAAACTGAAAAACACTGCTAAGCATTAGCTCTCAATTAACTCCTGCTTATAATTCTCATTGTTACAAGAACTTCCTCACTGCCATAGCATTTATAACAATTCTAATTATATATGTATTGTGCTGAGTGGAGTAAGTCAGACAGAGAAAGACAAATTGCCATATGATTTCACTTATACATAAAAATCTAAAGAACACAAAATAAACAAACAAAACAGAAAGAAACTTGTAGATACAGAGAACATTTTGATGCTTGCCAGGTGGGAAGGAGATTGGGTGGGCAATGTGTGAAAAAAGGGAAGGAATTAAGTAGTATAAATTGGTTGTTGCAAGGTAATTATGGAGATGTAGGCTATAGCATAAGGAATATAGTACATAATATTGTAATAACTATGTATGGTGTCTGGGGCTACTATAATAGATTTGTCTAGGTGATTACTTTGTAGATTATTTAGATGTATGGTCACTGTGCTGTACAGTAAGTATAGTGCTGTATGTCAACTGTAGTTGAAAAAAAAATTTTTTAAAAGGAATCCTTCCTATACTGCTAGTGAGAGGGTAAATACAGTATAGCACTAAATTGTTTTACTTGTTTGTTTACTGTCTATCTTACTCCAGTAGAATGGCAACTCTAACAGATCAGATTTGGTGTAGTTTTGTTTTGGTTTGTTTGTTTTGTTTTGTTTTGTTTTGTTTAATTTATTGCAATATCTCTGGCACCCAGAAGAGTGCCTTTCAGAAATTAGGTATTTAAAAAATTTACATTGACATGGTTATTGGTTAATCTGCAAAACTGGTCACCAGTAAACATTTATAGGTGATAAAATGCTTATTATGTGAATTTAACTAATTTGGAGAACAACTAATTTCTGAATGAGGCATTATCTGCATTGTGCCATTTAAATAGAGATTCATAAAGAAATGATAGAAAGAAATGAATACATTCTGCCTTTAGTTTGTATATTGTGAGATTCTGTGCTAATAGTTTGCACAAATACAGTTCTTACTTATTACCTAATAATACATTTCTAAAGAGAAAGAATATCTTGATGGTACAAAAAGAGGAAGCCAATTGCTTTAGGTATAAGGAATACACTACATTGCTGTAGCCACTTTAGTTTTCATTTCTTTTTATTTTTTTATTGTGAAATTTATTCAGGCGACATATGTTAGCAAAAATTACATAGGTTCCAGGTGTACAATTCTACAATGCATCACCTATGTGTTGCATGTGTATTCACGACTCAGTCAGTTCTCTTTCCATCACCACGTATTTGCTTCCCACGCCCTCCTCTCCCACCCCCTTCCTCCATTCCACCCCTCTCCTTTGCCCTCAGGTAACTACTGAACTCTTTATTGTGTCTATGAATTTTTGTTTCTTTGAATGGGACTATATCAAACTAAAAAGCTTCTGCACAGCAAAAGAAACCATCAGCAAAGCAAAGAAAAAGCCAACCAAATGGGAGAAAATATTTGCAAACCGTACATCTGACAAGGAGCTAATATCTAAAATATATAAAGAACTCGCATGACCAACAACAAAAAAACAACCCAGTTAAAAAGTAGACAGAGGACCTGAACAGACAATTCACTCTTTCGATTTTAACAACTACTATAATGCAAGAGTACTGCAATTTGCAGATACTACTGTGGCATTTAAAAATCTGAACAATCTAAGATATTTTAGGCAAGTCTAATAAAACAAACCCAGATAATAAATGTGACTCTGATAAAACCTCTCCAGGATTCTAGCTTGGCTTTTTATTTAATGAAATTTGTTCACAGTCCTGCAGTGCTTTGTATTTTACTTATACTCTTTATATATTCAATTCCTGTGCTAGAATAATTTATGAAGATTAAAATACAAATGTAATATATTTTAGAAAATATTCATAACCAGGAACCCACATCTGCATAAATTAAAGCTAAAAATCGGTGTCATACATATTTTAAATGTGTACTATCTTTTCTAAGCACAATTAGACACAACACAATGAATAAATCATATCTGATTTTGTCATTTTGACCTATAGATTTTCTTACCCATTTTCTGGTTTGTTATCTTTTTCTCTTATTGATAAAATGAAGATTATGACATCTATTCAATGGTCCTTTGGCCAACTGTCACATGTGAACACACTGTTAAGGGAATATTTAAAACTGTATTAACAGGAGGTCTACATCTGCTCTTTGGTCCTGGCTCGTGTTCATTTCCTTTACCTTAAGACACAGCCACTTGATTTTATGTTGTAGGCCCTGCCTCTGATCAGAGTTTTCACAGTTCAGAAGGGTGAATTCCACCCTCTGGCTGTGGAGATTTGCACATGAGCCAGGCCTGGCCAGCTAGAGAACTGGCATCTCTGATCTACTGTGACTGATGCAATGGTGAGCACTGAATTGGAGATGAGTCAATGAAAACCAGAAACAGTTGAAAGGGGAAGTTTTGTTTCCACTCAAGTGAGTGGTCAAATAGGAAGTAGGCTTGTTGCTGCTTGGGATGTTGTTTGCAAAACTCTATCTGAGAATGAATGCAACACAAATGAAAAGCAGAACTAAGAGATGAAGAAATGCACTTATCTATAGCTTCCCTCTCTGACTGGTCAGTCCATTACCCTCAGTTGTAGTCCTCTAACGTGTAAGATACGGTCCTTCTTCAGGACCTCAGGGCCTCTGCACTGGCCAGCCCTCTGCCTGGGAAGCTGTTCGACAAGATATCCATATGGCTGTTCTCTCACTTCTTCTGTGTCTTTATTTATGTATAAGCTTATCAGTAAGGCCTTCCTGGCTCTTACCAAGGGTGTGACACCGATTTCTACTTTTTCCTGCTTCATTTCTCTCCATAGCACTTATTCTTATATAAAAAACTATGTTTGTTTTTTAAATTTATCTTGTTAATGGTCTGGTTCACCCAGTAGAATGAAAACTATTTGAAGAAAAAACATATCTATATTTAATAAGACAAATAAAAACACAAGTTATTTTTAAAAGGAAACAGATTACATAACTTACAAAAAAGTGAGTGGGTTATGCCTTATTCATAAGGATTTTGCAAATTATGGTCATAATATAGATAACTAAGTGTAGAATATGCTAAGGAAACAAAATGTGCTAAGTGCCGCAAACTGCATGGGGAGAACAGGTAAACCGGAGGGGAGGCGATGGGGAATGAAGAAATAAACACACAGACACAGACATAGAAAAGCTGGGACCGGGTGGTTCTCTGTGCTCTGATGGAGACACAGAGACCCTGACTGCAGCGAGTTTATTTTATAGGGTGGGCAAAACAAGTGAGATCATAGGGGTGAATCAGTAAAGTGAGACTGGACAGTACATCTTAACTAGGAAATAGAGTTACAGATAACTGCATTTAATCAATATTTTGGTACATGTTGCTAAGGCATTACTGATTTTATTATTATTATTCTCTTCAAGGCAGACAGGCCACAAGTTATGCCTCAAATCATTTCCAGAGACCAAATGACCTTGCTCCCAATGTCATATTTTTCCACCCAAGCCAGAAGCCACATCCTGAGGATTGTCCTTGTTTATCCAGCTCAGGGCTGCCTTGCAAAATCCTTGAACTGTGGACTCCAAGCACACAGGTAGCCTTGTTAAAACCTGTTTACTCAAAGGACCTGGCTTCTGGCTCACGCGCTCCCTACAGCTAAGGAAAGAGGTATATGGTTGAGACTAAACCAGAGTATATGATATACTCTCCTCTAGAGAAGCTCTCATGTCCTCTTGCAGAGGGCTTAGTCTGTGAGGGTGGGATAGGAAGGGAGGTGACTTAGGTTGTAATAAGTGTACACACAGAGAGACAAAAGAAATTATGAGCCATTTGAGTGACTGCATGAGTATGACATTCCTGTGTCACTTTGAAGATAAGAGACTGGATTTTTTGGTATTACCACAGTAAAATTATCTAATGAGCTCTTTACTTGAGTAGCATAACTTGAATTCATACACTCTTTATGTGAGTGATATAAGGAGCTTCAGGAAATTGCTTGGGGAACTTGTGCAGCAGACTCTAGACTAGAGTCTCCATGAAATTATACCATAAGCTGCTGAAGAGTAGGAACTAATTTAATTCCTAATTTGTGTGATGATGATATTGAACAGTTTTCAATGAGCCAATGAATGAGTGAATGAATCAATATGTGAATATGTAATTTTGTACACACTTGTGGTTTAATCTTAGATATGAAAACAAATTGTAAATTTTATTTAAAATAATACCAAACTAATGAAACTTCTGAGGGTAAGGGATTTTGATGTCTTGGTATATTTTCAGAGGTGTTAATTTTTTTCTGGTCATTTTAAAACTGATTTCTTTAAAATAGAAATCTTATATTCTAACATAAAATATTTTTTACCAAGTATAAGTTTGAATCTTTCTATGATAAGAGGCCAGGCACAAAAATAGCATTTCTCTGTATACTACAGTATTGAAGATCTTGAAAAATAAAGGACTGTAATTTTAGCTGGTCTCATATGTTATGCGAAACTCAAAATGCAGATTATTATCCTCTTGGAAAAGTTTCCCTTGGTTCTAAAATCAGAATGTGGTAAGTTTGACAAACAAGCCGTCTAACTCCTAAATCGACTTGATTTTCCAAATACAATCTCAAATATAGGTAATTGAATGTTTCTTTTCAGGAAAAAATATCTTCAGAACAAGAATAAAGAACTTAAGTCTCTAATACAAAGGGAATAATTGACAATCATTCAAAGTTTTATTTGATTCAATTTGTTTTGTTTTCTTTTTTCTTTTAAAATGTATTTATTTTAATAATTTTCATTTTCTTACATAATTGGTAGACTGATTAGAATGAGATTAATTTTTTAATTGAACTTATTGGAGTGACATTGGTTCATTGCAGCATTCTTCAGGATGGCCAGGACATGAAAACCACCGAAGTGTCCTTTGATAGATGACTGGATAGAGAAGCTGTGGTACATATACACAATGGAATATTACTCAGCTATAAGAAAACATGAAATACCGTTATTTGTACAACATGGATGGATCTTGAGGTCATCGTGCTAAGTGAAATAAGCCAGACAGAAAGGATGAAGAACCATATCACTTTACTCATATGTGAGATATAAAACTAAAAGCAACAAAGGAATAAGACAAAAAGAGAAACAAGGACTCGTGGACACAGGCTGCAGTTTGGTGGTTACCAGAGGGTAAAGTGGGGTGTGGTAGAGAACGGATGGGAGATCAAACTTATAATGATGCAAGAGAACTGACTCTGGATGGTGAACACACGACACAACGCATAGACCACGTAGTATAGAAATGTACACTTGTTTTGTTTGCTTTTCAATAATTACTTACATAGGGAATGTCATGCTACTAGGATTTTCTACAATATTTCTACTTTGAAAATTTACAATAAATTTACCTTGGAGAATGACTTCTAAATCAATTGGCTAAATAGTCAGTCAATAAACAAATATGTACACACATACGAAAGCATCGTCTACTACTGTACTTCTCAAGCTGAATGTGCACGTGAATCACCTGGGGATCTCATTAAATGCAAATTCTGGTTCAGAAGACCTGGGCCTGGGCCTGGATTCTGCATCTCTAAGAAGGTCCCAAATAATATCCATACTGCGGCTCCATGGACCACACTGTGAGCAACAGGTTAGTTGGCTGACTACAACTCCAGTAAGTTTTCACCTCAAATGTCAGTATGTGATTTCTCCGTTGTCCTTTTTAATATTATAATACAAAAGGAAAAGCTTAAGATGTTATGTTTCCAAATCTTCTTAGAGTTCTTCCATGATTACTACTTTTCTTATGAAAATATTATTAGGATTCTTTACCTTGAAACCCTAAACTTTATTCCAGCTATGTCCCAATATGTTTCTAAATAATTCCACCTATTAGTCAAGTAGACCTTTATCTACAAAATCAATACTTTCCAACTTTTTCCTTAATAATTTTTGAATACTTTTTCTATTCTTTTTTAAGTTCTACAATTTCATTGGCTGACCAGGTGCTGTCTCTCATGTGGTTTGTCACTTTTTTGCCAAATTTATCTTTAACTCCTTTTAGTTTTTCCTGAGTTCTAGGAGAATTAGAGAAATGTGACTCACCATTCTGAGTTTAGTAATTTGTATTTTCTTTTGGCGCTTTTATTTTTTTCTTTGTAATTATCCTGGTTTAAGGGAACTACTGTTGGATCATTTTCAACATATTTTAATTTTTTAATTCAATATTTTGAGATTTCAATAGATTTTAATTTTCAATTTTCATAAATTTAAGATTAAACCAATAAAGCAAATACACACACACACATACACACACACACACACACATCATTTTATATGTTATTCATTCACTGAATTTATTTGTACATATTCATTGATTCATTGTTTTACACAACCGTTCATTGGACAGCTCATACTTTTAAACAGCGTGTGATAAAACTGATTTCAGTCAGATAACTTGAAATGCTGGGACTCCTGGCTAATAGCCTCTCATTCACTTAACTTTGGTGTTTAAGCTGCTGCTTCAAACTCTGTTGCAATTGCTGATTCCTGAAGGAGACCTAAGTTTTTAGCCTCTGATTATTAAAGCTTTCAATGAGAAGAGCACACCACTGATGATTCTTCCGTTTGTTTTGACTGCTATGTTGAAGAGCAGTTCCACAGCTATTACTTTCACATTGACATAAATGTCATAACACTAGAAAAATTCTTGCAGTGAATAGTTATGAGGAGCTAGTAAGATTTTATAGAACTTATTCTTTAATCATTCTACCTGGCTGAGGGTTTGAGCAAGTCAACCCTTTAATTCTGCCCCAATGCTATCATATCTCATAAACATTCCTCAACAGTCTGTCAAGTAAAGGACCTCCTTGTTGGTTTTCATGTGGACCATAAATAAATTGCCCCCCACCTTTATATGTTATTGATCATAATCATGAGAATTTGAGAGCAGGACTGGGAAAACCCAAATGCGTTTTGCTATTTTTATATTAAATCTTGATCTAGAGTGCTGTACATTGAGTGTGAAGATTCAATTAAGGGCATGAGTCTGTGTAAACAGTCTGAGAACCACAGAACATTCTAGTGTGTCAAGGATTGCAAAAGGAATAAATAGAAATTCATGCAGCAATAAGGAAAAAAAAGTATTTCAAGTTGTTAGAATATTATCTCTTGGATTTTATGACTAAGCATGTGTCTTATGACAAATCAATTAAGATCTAATTCATGATGATAAGAGAAGGATAACTGAAACACACAAGTAGAATATGTAAAGATGTTATTAAACCAAATATTAAAAATCATTTAAAAAAATCTCACAAATGTGTGGAAAGCTACTTAAATATATTAAATAACAAAGTTATTACCTAATTACTTTCCATTTAACTAAATATACTAAATTTTTTAAAATCCTGTAAATAGGAATAAAAACTTCTAAAGAACATAATAGTATATTTCCTTTATAACAGGAATATAAAATCTTAAATATTTTTTATTTGTTGGCAATGGCAGTTGTGGTATGAATTATTTGATTTTCTTCTAGGATTTATATAATTTTTGTTTTAAGAGCTATAAATATATGTTATGGGTAGGTGTTCAAATGTTTCTATAACTTGGTGTTCTTGTATGTTTTTCTGCAGTTAAAATACTATCTATGTTTAAAGAAAAGAGGAGTTATATCACTGTATTTAAATTTGGTTATATCCAAATCTGTGCTCCTTTCTACTTTATGCAAAAGAATTAGGCAAAAAATTACAAGAAATATTTAATTTTATTTCATTTAAATCTACTAGGGCTGTCTGGAAAAAATCCAGCCATAAATGCCTCAATTTTTCATATTACATGGCTGGGTACTTTCCAGACAGCCCTTGTACTTGTCAAATACTACTTATACCTAAATGAATTATTACAGCTTCTTCCTAATGTAACTGTTCATTCTAAACAGGGACAAAGAAGAGAGAATTGTTGTTTAGTGAGCTGCTATTATAAAAACTTGAATTTTCCTAAATTCAATGCATGCTTCTTAGAAAATAGAAGAGATTGTATGCTATAAGTATTCAGAGAAGATCTCATCACATTTTGTCAGAGGTCTCAGAAAATTTTAAAAACAAGAGGCCATAAAATTTCTAGAAAATTACAAAATTATTTTTACAACCTGTCCCAATATTGGCAATATTATATGTTTCTTCATAGAGGGAAAAATTCTAGAAACTCAATAACACATTAATTCAACTGTGGCACCTACAGCAACTTAAGCATATAATATAAAATGGGAGTATAATGATTATAGCTATCATTTTATTAAGCATATTAAACCTGTATCTTTCAGGATTCACACTGAGTATTTGATCGATAAAAGCTAACTCAATACTGCTAGAAGAACATATTAAAAATAAAATATACTTCCAAAATAGTCTTGTTCAGAGAATACGCACACACACACACACACACACACACACACACACACACAACTATATATATAAAATTCAGATTAGGAATTATCAAACTATGCCTTTGAGCCAAATATAGACTACCGTTAGTTTTTGTTGTTATTGTATGTGTGTTTTTTAATTGAGATAAAATTCACTTAACATATTATAAAATTAGCTATTTTAAACTGTGTAAGTCAATGCTATTTAACATATTTACAATGTTGTGTAACCACTATCAAGTCCAAAACTTGTTCAGTATTTCCTATGAAAACTGCACTCCTTAAATAATGACTCCCATTCCTACCTCCACCCTTACCTCCTCACCCCTCCTTCACCCAGGTAACAATCTGCCTCATGGATTTACTTATGTGGATATTTCATATAAATTAAATAATACAATATGTGAAATTTGTGCCTGGCTTCTTTTACGTATAATGTTTTTGAAGTTCATCAGTGTTGTAGCCATTATTAGTACTTTATTTCCCTTTATGACTGAATAATATTTCATTGTGTGTATATACCATAACTTATATATCCATTTATCTATTGGCATTTTGGCTCTAGTTATTTGAGGCTTCTCTTTTTTTATTTTAGTTTTTGATCTATCTAGTTAAAGGTTTATCAATTTTGTAGAATTTTGTATTATTTTTCTATTTTAGTTTATCTTTGCGCTAATCTTCAATCTTTCTTTCTGAAGTCTTTGGGTTTAGTTTTACTTTTTTTTTTCTAGTTCCTTAAGGGATAAACTCAAGTTATTGATTTGAGATCTTTCTTTATTTTTAATATGAACATGTACAGTCTTGTAAGTTTCTTTCAAAACACTGTTTTTTACTTCAGTTCATAAAATTTAGTTTGTTGTGTTTTCATTTCTATTAATTTATAAATATTTTCTAATCTCACTGGTGATTTCATTTTTGACCCATTAGTTATTTAAGTGTATGTGATTTAATCTTCACATATATGTGAATTGCCCAGTTTTCCTTCTGTTATTCATTTCTAGTTACTACATTGTACTTTTAGGGAAACAGTTTGAAATATTTCTGTCTTTTAATAGCTGTTGAGATACGCTTTACTTAACATGGTCTTTCCTGGAGAATGTTCCATGTGCACTTGAGACAACTATGTATTCTGTTGTTGCTAAATGAAGTGCTCATTGCTTCTGGGACTCCCACTATCCTATCTTGCTATGTATGCTCCATGGTATATACCACAGTTATCCATCTTAGCTCTTTATTTTTCTCTTTTTAAATTTTTATTAAATTTATTGGGGTGACATTGATTAATAAAATTATATAGGTTTCAAGTGTACAATTCTACAACACATCACCTATATATTGTATTGGGTGTTCACCACCCAGAGTTCTCCTTCCATCACCATGTATTTGACCCCTTTTCCTTTGTCTAATACCCACCTCCTCTCTTACCCTCCAGTAATAACAAAACTGTTGTCTTGTTCCTTTGTTACTTTCAGTTTTATATACCACATCTGAGTGAAGTCATGTGGTTCTTAACTGTTTGTGTCTGACTTATTTCACTTAGCATGATAATCTCAAGGTCCATCCACGTGTCCACCAAAGGCAGTATTTCATCATTTCTTATGGCTGAGTGATACTCCATTGTGTATGTGTACCTGTCTTCTTTATCCAGTCATCTATTGAAGGACTCTTCAGTTGTTTGCATGTCTTAGTCATTGTAAATATGCTGCAGTGCACATAGGGGTATATATACTTTACAGATAAATGTTTTCAGATTGGGGGGAGGTAGCTACCCTGAAGAGGGATTTCTGGATCAAATGGTTATTTTAGTCTTAATGTTTTGAGAAACCTCCATACTGTTTTTCATGGTGGCTCTACCAATTTACGTTCCCAGCAGCAGTGTATGAGGGGTTTTTTTTTCTCCACAGCCTCTCCAGCACTTGTTATTCCTTGTCTTGTTGATAACAGCCATTCTCACAGGTGTGAGGTGGTATCTCCTTGTGGTTTTGATTTGCATTTTCCTAATAGCTAGTGAAGTTGAACATTTTTTCATGTATCTGTTGGCTGGTTGTCTTCTTGAGAAAAGTGTGTGTTCGGGTCTTCTGCCAATTTTTTAAATTGAATTGTTTGTTTTTTGATTGTTGAGTTGTATGAGTTCTTTATATATTAGTATTTTAGTATTTTGGATATTAGCCCTTTATTGAAGGTGTTATTCAAAAATATCTTCTCCCATTCAATGATTGCTCTTTATTTTTATTTATTCTTTGATTCTTCTACTCTTCAGACTGGATAATTTCACGTGACCTGTCATCAAGTTTGCTGATCTTTTTCTTCTGCATCAAGTTTGCTGATCTTTTTCTTCTGCCTGCTGAAATGTGCTATTGAAATTCTCTAATGAATTTTTCATTTTAGTTATTATACTTTTGACTCCAGAATTTGTTTGCTTCCTCTTCGTAATATCTATCTCTTTGTTGATATTTTCTATTTATATATCATTCTACTGGTTTACTTTAGCTAGTTGTACATTGCTTCCTGTACAAATAGACTCTCTGAGTATATTTAAGACAATTGATTTTAAACCTTTATCCAGTAAGTCCAATGTCTGCATTTCCTCAGGGACAGTTTTTGTTCATTTCTCCTGTGAATAGACTATTGTTTCTTGTTTATTTTTATTTCAAAATTTTTGTTGCAAACTGGATGTTTTGAATATTACAGTGTGGTAACTTTGAAAATCATACTATTGTCTGTCCTCAGGGTTTATTTTTATTTTCTTCTAGGGGTTATGGTAGTTTAGTTTTCTAAACCATATCCATAAAGTCTGTATTCTTTACCAATATGTAGTCTCAAAATTCACTGTTCCTTTAGCTGTGGTCAATTAGTATTTCACAGATATCTCCTTGAGCAGCTAAAGCCAAAAAATTAAAATAAAGAAAAGGGGAAAAAAAAAACCTATCCTACTCTTAGCAGGTTTTCTCTGTGTTGGGACAATACTTTAACACTTAACCAGGCCATTTACAACTCTGCCTAAGTCTTCACATTTACTGCTCTTAGCCTAGCAATTAACTAGCCTGAGGTGAAAGTTGTTCTCATGTCTTTTCTGTGCATGTGGCCTGCTCTTAGCTTGAACGTGGTTTTCCAAATTCTTAGTATATGAAGGTGATTTTCAATTCCCTAATTTCCCAAAGAAATTCTATCAGCTTTCCCTCCCAGGCTTCTGCATATCTGTTACTTGTCTCAACTAGAATCTTCTGCTGGTGACGATGTATTGTTCATTCATTTTACAGTGTTTCTAAGGACTGTCTTCTGCACAGCTGTTTTTCTGTAAGAAGAGAATTCAGAGTTAGGTGAAACAAAGACAAACACCTCTGTCTTTCCTTCAGGTAGCTCCACACAGGACAAAACAGACAACCACAATTTTTTGAGAATAACGTCTGCTTTGCTTTCTCCATAACCTAGTCAGAATCCCACATTCAGAACATAAACTGTTGTCTTCAAGACTGCTGCTGAGCCAGGAGGTGGGTGGGTCAGGGGAAAAGTAAAAATGTCATCAAGGTTTCCCATCATTTTTAAATTGCCTTTTTTTGTGATCCAGCATTCAGTTAGATCCTACAATCTTTGAATATTTTCAGCATTCTAACAGAGGTTATTCCGACAGTTTTGGCTTGAATTTTTGGTGTATCTGTGGAGGAAACAAGTCTTTGGAACTACCTAGTCTGCTATTTTTGCTGATGTCATACCTCACTGAGTATATTTGTACATAGATTTTTATTGGAACACAGTTACACTATTCTTTAATGTACAGTCTATAGCTGCTTTTAAGCTACACAGTTGAGTATTTATTTGCAATATTGTATGAGCTGCAAAGCCTGAAATATTTACTATTTGATTTATAGAAAATGTTAGGTCACCTTTGCTCTAGACAAAAGGAGTCCAGATGTATAGAACTTCTGTCACAGGAGTGAGATTTTTCTCAAGTAAAAAGGTTACAAAGTTTTGGGAACTGGTAATAAAAAGAATCAGCCAGAGAAATGCTGACTTTGTTTAATGCTGTGTATAACATTTTCCACATGGCAAATGAGATTACAGTGGATTACTTTAGTGTGGGGCTTTCATACTATGCAGTTTAGAACCCTCTGGTTCTGCAGATGTGCCTTAGGTTCACAGCTGGTGTAGGGTCTGGGAACCCCTCTGTAATTCAATAAGAACAGCCCCACTTTGCTCTGTCTTGTATATCAGATTGTGCATAAAATTTCATTTGTAAAGAAGGTTATTTTGCTTTAAATTTTTTAAAGAAATCACTTATTTGATTAATTGTTATCATTGATTCCATAAAATTTCTATCTAATTATAGATTGTAAGAATTTATAATTGTCATATCCTTATTTTACATTATTACTCTTCTGAGGTCCCACAAATCATTTTGAAAGTACATGGCAATCTATATATTGTCACCCTCTAGCAAGGAGTGTTTTGATCAAAGATTTAAATTGGTGCTTATTAGTACAATGATTTGTGGGTCTTCATAAAGTGAATAAAGTGGAGGCTGTCCTCAATAATTATAAACTCAGTTATTGCAATTCTATAATTAGATACATAATAAATCTCAGACATTATTTCAAAAAAATTTTCTTGGTGTATACTTGGCTGTAGTCAGGGAGGGAAAAAAAGGCAGAGAGAGAGTGAGAAAGGGAGGGAGAGAGAGAGAGATCTAATGGAAGAAAGTGTGATTTCTTTAAGTCAAGAAATCTGCAAGGGTACTAAAGAAGGTTATTGTAGGAGGAAAGTAGTTTAGTTTACAATTTTCTTGTTATTTCAGTCTTCATGCTTTTAGGAATTTTGATATTTATTTATCTATCTATTTTTGCAAATGTTAGAAAAGAATAAACAAGTGATCAAATTTAGCAAAAAATACATATATATACCTGTTCTCTAGAGAATTATGGATCTCAACCAAAGAATTATGGATTTCGCCATTAGAATTATTCACTATCAAAATGACTATAAATTTTTGTTTGTGTTATTTGTAGGAAGACTCTCAAGTTTGATACTTTTTTTTTCTTTTTCCAGGCTTTGATATTCATCATATATTAAAAACTTAAAAATCCTGAAGTCTTAAAAGACTGCCTTGTGAGCCTATTGCTACTCTAGTTTTTGGGAAATCATGTCCCGAGAGTTTTCTCAACTTTTAGCCACACTATTTGCTTATCCTTCAATAACAAATTTGCTATTGGCTGAATAGGACATGTACATAAGCTAGAAAAATACAAATTCAGCTTTCTAAAGCACGTAGATAAATATAAACAAAGCAATAGAGTGGTGTGGTGAGCTCATGTAAAAATCATTTAGAAAGACAATATGGTCCCCAATTCTTTTATCTTCGATATATAAATGGCCTAATTTCATCATCACTCTTTTCTACATTATCTTTCTTGCTACGTATCCTAGACTGAGATATTTGCATATCCTGCGACTGTCCTGAATTCATGAACTATAAATGATTCTAACCTTCTCTAGAGTCTCATTCCTAACAGAACTCATGTGTCTTCCCCATATGTCATTATACACTAAGTGAGGGATCAGTATATTTCTTTTGTAAATATTCTGTAAATATTTACTGAAGATATTAAATATTTTAGGCATTGTGGGCCATGGGATGTCTGTTGCCACTATTCCAATCTGCCATGGTAGCACAAAATTACCCATAGGCAATACATAACTCAGTGTGGCTGTGTTTCAATAAAACTTTCTGTATGGGTAATGAAATTTGAATTTCATATAATTTTCAAGTGTCGTATAATATTATTTTTCTTTTTTACTTTTTTCAACCATTTAAAAATGTAAACATTATTCTTACTTTGCTCATGGGTCATGCAAAAACAAGTGGCAGGCTGGATTTGGTCCATCATCCACAGTTTGGACTACTGTTTTATCTTACATTCCATGTGCATTAAAGTTTTATCTCTTACTTGATAATAATCTCAAAACAGAACAAAATGTGCATGTCTGCAGGAGAGTTACTTGACTGTTAGGAAAGGCATGAAGTTGGTCAGATTCACTCATCACCCAAGAGACCCACAAACTCAGCAAAAAATACAAATTAAAAATTAAAAAATGATTTCTTCCTCTTATAGTTAATAAAACATAATCAGAAACACAAATATTACATGTATGGATTGCTAAGGCTCTATCTATCAAAATAATCAAGAACACAAATATTACATGCTTGTATACTGATTGCTAAGGATCTATCTGTTCTTTGTGAGGAATTTGAAATGAGAACATTGCCAGGCCCTCTTACTTGATCCCATATTGCTAGGTACTAAGAATGGCTGTCACCTGGAGCAAAGTGTGCTGACATTAGGCTAAGAAAATTCAGTATTTGATTTCAAAATAGAAATGACCTTGTCAATACATATAAATGCACACAGTCTTTGGCTAGCACATCTTGCACTTATAAATCCATTCAACCAGGGTTTGTTGAGCAGTTACTACATGGTAGGCTTTGTATTAAGGTCAGGGAACAATGTTTGCCTTTAAGGTACTTTTTGGTGAAGAATTGGTAAAACAAACAAACAAACAAACAAACCCTTGAAGGAATAATAAAGAGATAAATTTATAAATATTGTGAAGAAATTGAATCATGAACTGAAAAATATAACGAGGTTGGACATCTTTTACATAGTATGGTTAGATGGAGCCTCTCTGAAGAAATGGCAATGAAGGAAAAATCTTACACCAGTCTTCAATTGGAGATAATATTTCCAGTAAATGATAATAACAATTGCAATGGTTTGCAATGTGACCATCTGTTAACCTGTTAACCTAATTCCTTTTAATTCTCATAGAAACTCTATGACAGAAGAGGATATTAAGGGCCAATGAAATTAAATAATTTCCCAATATCACAGAATAGTAAATAGTGGTTAAAATGTCACTTGAACCCAGGTGACTTGATTCAAACTGAGCCTGCATAAGCTAACCTACCTTATCCCATTATTCCAATGAGACAGGAATTAGTCATAGACCATGGTCTGGCAATGACTTTTGGATGAGCCTTGTTACCTCGTTTTACATGGCTGTCATTCTTGGCATACTTGTATTCAAATAACACATCCCTATAATAAACATGTTATATAGTCTGTTGGGTTAATAGTCTAGTCTTAAACTCAAGGAATTAGCATATTTATGCTACAATCCATGGAGGGTTCATCCTAAAGTTTAAATTTCGGAGGGCAATCGTATGCTCCTCGTCTCCAATATTTTAAGAGAAGTCACTCTAAAATACAGTAGTAGTTTTTCCCATCTTTTATTCAAATCCTGTTACTATTGCCAAGTGAAGCTCTAAATTATTGTTCTCATGTATTTTCTGTGTGTGATGTTGTATTCATTGCACAGAAAATTCTTAATATAGTTGCCGAGAATGCATAGAAGTCATTGTCCTCAAATTTACTACAAATGAATCTTCATGCTACTTCAAATATTGAATTGCTTTTATTATTTGTTTGTATGTCTCATTGATTGTCCCTGCAGTGGCAAAAGCTGGGATGCTGGTTAACTCTCCCTCGGTTACTATTTGAAGTTGTAGGTTTATCTATTTTGTTACCCCCTGGTTTGAATACACATTGATTTTAAGTGAGTTCACAGCTTCTTACAATTGTTCTAGTTCACCATACTTGATGCTACTAAGAACGATATTGATTTCCAAACCAAATAGTTTAACTTCACTATGTGAATATATTGAACATTATGGTTGGAAACTTATGTTTCTATTATTTCCTTCAGATAGTAGGCAATGGAAAAATCAGTGCAAACACTTGGTTCATGCTTGTAATTTATTTATATGATGTACCTGGTACTCAGTTGACATAAACATCAGCATTACACATTCTGCAACATCTCAACTTGGGCTAAAGACTGAACAGCAGTAATGTATAATTCTAGGGCACACTAGGTTATAGTACAATCCCTTTCCAAAGCAAATTCCACCTCTTGGTACCTTGAAAGTCAGAGTGCGTACAACACATGAGGATTTACTATAATCTGCTTCCTGCTGGGGCACTTCCCATGAGACTTGCATGGAAGAATTTCAGAACTAAAAACATTACACTAGGACACAAGCTGACAAAAAGTAGCTTTGCAGAGTTCCCTTTCGGGAGGAAATTATGAGTAGATTGAAGGTGGACTATTTTTTTACTTTGAAAATTGTTATGGTTTCTTTTGTCAACACTGTTAAAAAAAAGTTATATTTGTCTTAAATTACTCATATACTACTCTGAAAATGTGATGCTTTCAGCAATTTCTTTGTATGGCAGTTAACAAAATTTATGTTTTAAAGATCTTGTGTAACATGAGTTCTTATGTTTTAAATAGGCTGACCAGACGTACCTTTTAAAATGGGACAGAAAACAGTGGTACTGTTACTGTCCCATTTCGAACAGTACATACAGTAAGCTTAGTCTCACTGGGCTAAATTCAAGGTGTCAGGAGGCTGACCATACGTATACACTGTTTGAAACAGGACAGTACCATTGTTTTCTGTCCCATTTAAAATGGTATGTCTGGTCACTTAATTTTAAATGTATATTAAAAATGTACATTTTACAAATAATACAGATAAGTTTTTAAGAGTTTTAAAAATGAATCATTGATCCCCATATTATAACTGACCTATATAAAATATTTAATATGTATATGGAAAGTCAGTGATTTGCACAAATATGCAGGCTGAATTATGTCCTCCCCAAATTTGTATGTGGAACCCCTAGTACCTCAGAATGTGGCTATTTGGGGTAAAAGGGCCTTTACAGAGTTAATTAAGTTAAAAATGAGGCCTCCAGGATGGGACCTAACCCAATGTGATACGGGTCCTCGGAGAAGAGGAAAGTAGGAGACACAGAGAGACGCCCATAGAGATGGTGTGAGGACACAGCCAAGGAGAGAGGCCTCCAAAGAAACCAAACCTACCAACACCTTGATCTTAGACTTCCAGCCTCCAGAATTGAGAGAAAATAAAGTTTTGTTGTTGAAGCCACCCAGTTGGTAGTACAGTGGACTCTCATCTAACTGGAAATATTTTTTCTGGCCGGTTGCTTGAGAGCATGGGTCGCTTGAGTTCCAGTTAATGAAGAGTCTACTTACATTTATCCAGCACCTACCAATCCCCATGAGTGCTGGTTAACTGAGAAGCTACTGTATTTCATTATGGCAGCTCAAGCATTTTAGCATACGTTGCCTTCTAAAATAAGTCTTTCATGAAGTATGATGAAGGAAGGCAACAGCCCTGGGTCCTCAGAGTTGGGGGAAGAGGAGGATGTAGCCAGTAGTCTGCCAGCTGGCAGTCAGAGCAGCCCCAGTGTAGGAACAGCGAGCCTCTAAATCATCTCTGCCATCTAGGTTAGAGTGGGACGGCCCTCCTCCTCTTTATATGCCAGTCCCCATTCCAATTTTTCCTCTTGTGAACTATTTTCCCTCTCAAGGCTTCTTTGAATGATTATGTTAGCACATCATAATTACATAACAGATATTTAAGGGAAAGGAAAAGTATCCCCAAAGGTGGCTCCACATGGCAAGCCAAGAGAGGTATTAGCAAGTTCTTACTGTCTCCTATAGAAAGAGATTATGTGATGACTGGACTGTCTCTTGAATTACTGCTGTCACTTTTTGTCCATTTTTGCTGAGTAATTTAGTCTGTAGCAGCCAAAAGACTTGGTATTTTATACTCAGAGTCAACATTTTAGTGAATCTATCAGGGGGAATATAAACTCCTTTATAAATACAAAGATGAGGGTCTCCCTCCTGTTATCATAATTTTACTGAATGGTCAGGATTTTTTAGAGATCTTATTTTTATGCTCCAGTGATATTCACTTCAAAGGCTATAAGATAGTGATTAAAAAAAGAAAGAAAGAAAGAAAGAAAGACAAAAGAGAGTAAGAAGGAAAAAGGAAGAAAAAGAAAGAAGAAGAGAGGGTGAGGAATTGAAAGGTGGACTTTGAAACGGGGCTAAGTTTCAGTCTTGGCTCTGCCACTGAACCAGCTTGGTAGCATTTATACAGGAAAGGGGCATGAGGACTGTTTTTACCGAAGAAGGAACTCAGAGGTCAGATTCCAAGCCTGCTACCTCCGTGCTCCAAGGCAGAGAATTCGGCAAATGCTAATCAAGCATACAGAAAAGACCATCTGAAGCTCACTGAACAAAGAGGTTCCACTATGGCGATTCCCATAATTAAACTTACTACAATCTAGCCCCAGGCTTTACCTTACAAAAAAGTGAAAGGTAAACTTGCCCTTATTATCTTCCATAGAAAGCAGAAACACAGATAACGGGCAGGAGTGTCCACTAGTGATCAGAGACCACCACTCCATCTGTGAGATGGCTTTCTCTTACTCTCTGCTACATAAGCTTATCTTTCACTTTAAACTGTCTATCAGCTTACATTTGAATTCCTCCCTATGTATGCTGACTTCTTAGCCTAGGGCTTGAGTCCGTACTCCTAGGACTCACCTCTCTCCAGCACTGGTATCTCTGGCAAAGAACAACCCTTCTAAGCATCTGTAACTGGGGAAAATAACAGAAACTACCTCTGAAGTTACTTAATATTAAGTGAGATAAGCCATATATAAAGAACTCAGCATCATGTCTGACCTGTGCTATGTGGTAAATATATGGGAGGGGTTAATATTTTATAAGTTCACAGAAGTAATTGCCAATGTGTTGGAATAAAAGAACAATACTCTGCTAGCTGTCTGTAGTTCCATCTTTATTGAGGTAACTCCATGACACGGGATTCTGCATATTCATGAGGGCTCTGATGAGTTCACAGGCAAGTCTCAATAGAATTATGTAAATGAGTTAGGAGTCAGCTCCAGGGTTTGTCTCTGCCCCTCTGCCCATGGCTGCTTGCTGTGACGTGACTCCCACTCCTGTCACTGCTGCCAGTGTCCACTGTGAATGCCAGGAATTATTCTACCAAGTACACATAGATGCCTTCATTCCAAAATGACCCAGAGATTAGAAACTTCTCATTATTAACTCATTTCATGTATTGTAGCTTCTTATCTCAGACTCACACAAAGGGTGTATTTAGGGATGGAATTCTCAAACCTGTTAATTTGGTAACTCTCTACATCCTTAAAAATTATGGACTATCTCAAAAAGCTTGTGTTATGTGGTTTATGTCTATTGATATTACCATATTAGCAATTAAAATGGATAAAAAAAAGGTTTTCAATTACTTAAAAATGATAGTGTTATTATCACATATTAACCTAACATTTTAGGAAAAAATAACTATTCTTTTACTGAACAAAACCCACTATTTTGTGCTGTCCTCTTTGTTGGGGCTTTATCCACCCTCTCACACAGATAATCCAACAGGACACAGACATTTTCATTCTATCAGAAAACTCAGCCCTTTCTAAGAAGTTAGAATGCACTGAGAAAGTCTTCCAGTTCCCTCTCCTCCTCCAGCAAAGCACCCATATTACTTTCAACACTTGAAGGTGCTTAAATCTGAACTGAATAGGAACTAAGCACAATGTCTCAATGCCTCTCAGCTCAACCACCTCTCCAGCAGGGTTGAGCTCTCAAGTGGAATTAAAGATTTTGCCCACACCCATTGGTAGCTCCCTTGCACGACTCCTTTCTCAGTTGTTCATTTGTCAGAAGAGTTCACTGCTGGGGCTTTTTCTTTTTCTTTTCTTTTCTTTTCTTTTCTTTCTTTCTTTTTTTTTTTTTTTTTTTTTTTTTTTTTTTTTTTTTTTTTTTTTTTTTTTTTTTTTTTTTTTTTGTTGTTGTTGTAAAAGCTAAGATTTTGATACAGTCTGAATTTTCCTCTCAGAAGATTGGTCTATTTTATTCCACGCTGTTTCCACAGTATCTAAGATCATACCTGACAGAGTGGACACTCGTGGAGCTGAGTTTGATGCTTCATTGTGAAGGACAGCCTACACTACTTTGGACCAATTCATGGACACCCTGGATGAGGAGGAACACTTTCTTAATGGAGGAAGATAAGAAATATTTAAGACATAAATGTTGTGCTCAGAAGGCAAATTGTACTGGTTAAATGAGGTGAGAGTACTCTGCATGAAAATATTCATAGTTCAACTTAGATCAGACTGTCTAGTACAACACTAACGATAGGGACACATAATGGTCAGAGAACTCATTTTTTTAAAAATAGATGCATTACTAAAGAAGGATTTGTTTAGCAATAAAAAAATTTAATATTGATTCCTTTTTTTTTCAATTAAATCCCATTTGCTTTTTAAGCAAATGTCCCTCTTATTAACCTAAGAACAAAATTACCTTTTAACAAAGTTTTAGAAAATGTTAATACTGAATCGTAATGTATAACTCATAAGTTGTAACAAAAACACTCTGTGTTTGTATGGTTTTTATAAAAAACCATTGTTCTAATAGCTTAAAGTCCAAAGAAAGACCATTGAATCTGTCATAACTATAATAAATAGAACATAACAGGTTGAAAAGTCTCTGTTTTTATTAAACTCTCTTCATAGTATTTTCAGAACTCCCAGTCACTACAAATATTCTATAGGCAATATTGGAGGGAGGAGGATTTCTGAAAAGATAGAAAGGAGAATTTGGTGAAATGAGGATTGAGGGCACCTCAGTTCTCAAATGAACTGACCCAATCTAGGTAGGATAAAGGACCTTATATCCCACCTACCATATCAGTGATGACAAAATCCTTTGGACTTAAACATAATTTAGTCGAATTGAGGAGATACCATTAAACTAAATCTTCTCCAACCCCTAAAACCTCTCCACAAAGGTAAGAAAGAAAGAGAACAAGTTTTATTACTGAATGAGCATTAAACTAGAATGTAATGTGTCTCATAGGCAATCCAGTGAGAGATGGCATAGGAAGAAATCTCACCCTGTTATATAGCCAAGCAGATAGACTCCATTGTATGGATGTTCTCAAGAGAAACAATAACTAGACTTCAAGTTAAGAGGACTTGACACACCTTTTGTCACTAATACGTCATCCACAATGTACTTGGTAATTGGGATGACCATCTGTGTTAATTAATTGGATTTATTCAAAGGTAAAACCAACTTTTCATATCTTATGACAGGAAGTTGTTTTGCGTCTCGGAGGAAAGCAACCACCAAAGTTAGGTCCCTCCCCTCCCACAGAAATTGGGAGACAAGCAACGATCTTCCTTGATGCTTATATTTCAAGCTTGGGTCAAAAAGCATCAGGCCTATCTGGTTTTCAAAATAAATTTATACACATTTCGAAGAACAAGAGGGTAGTCATGATTACAAGTGTTCTGAAGTAAATGCTCTAAGAAAAAGGAGGGGAGAGAAATCTCTTCCCTTATTTTTCAACAGGAAGAATTAAGCCTCCTAATTTTAATTTGTATTTGTCCTTATAGTTGTTACCATTACTTTGATAGTATACTGCAATAGCTTAAATAAAATAAATTCACTGGCAACCCATCAACAATAAAATGTCTCTACAAATACCTATTTTAGTGACTAGGCATCATCTCTTTAATAGTAGATTTGGGGGTGATTCACACTCTAACTGCAAAACACGTGCATGTTATTAGCATAGATACGCCACCATGTAAAAGGTTAACCAAAATACCCACAATGGGTTAGTTTCATAATCATGAAGAAAAGCCAATAATAACTATCAGGGAAAGCAAAAACTCAAAACAACTCTGATGGTGAGCAGAATAAAATTTCGTACAGAAAAATGTTAAAATTGCAACTATCTATAGGAGCCTTGCAACATCATCCAGCATTTGTAGAAGCCATGTTTCTTAGTAGAATACAAAATTAGAATTTTCATGAATCTTTAATAACACCACAAATTTAATTTATGAGTAGCAAACTGTATTATGTCTTAACTTTCTAAGTAGCTTATTTATTAGTAGGTCTCAATTGCCATTAAAAATAAGAGTATGAGGGAGTTCCCTGGTGGTGTAGTGGCTAAGGCTTCAGTGCTGTCAACGCTGCGGCCTGGGTTCGATTCCCAGCCAGGGAACTACTCACATTAAAAAAATAAAATAAAATAAGAGTATGAAATGGCATAAATTTAATCTATGAAGAAGCTACCACATTAGTTTTATATAATAAATTTGAGGCACAAAACCAAGCCAAGGACCAGACTTCAAAAGCAATGCACAGCACATATTCAGCTGAGAGCAGGCCAGACTTGATGTGCTTGAGTGGGATTTCCAAACGTATTTCTTGATTTAGAATCTCTAGTCTTGTGGTCTTAAATCAGATCCCATAATTATCATGTCATTTATTTCTTCAGTCCATTACCAAAAATTCAGTTTGTAATGAAGACTGTACAATTACTATGTACCCAGGTAGCAATAGCTATTAAGCCATGACTGATAATTAATTCAGAAGTTCAATCCCTTTATTGTATTCAAAGAAAGATAAAAATGAACAAAATGTAAACTTTGTAGCAAAGTAGACTGGAGTTCGAAAACTGCTATTTTATTAACCAATGATGAGCAATTTAGGTCTTCGGAATCTGTTTCCTTACATAAAAATTGGGTTAAAGCAACTTCAAGTGTTGTTTTAAAATTTTTATTTTGTGATTAGATAAGACATATGTGACTGCTTCAGAAAACATTGGCTTCTTTTACTAGCCCTCATTTGTCACTTAAGCATGAGAGAATGGGACAAAGAAAAGGACATTTTGACGACAAGTTAATGTAATGTATGAATAATGGAATTCTATAACCATTGAGGTGAGAAATATTTACAAATTAGGAACAATTATGTGGGCATTAAGTGCTTTTGGAGAATTATTAATAAATAAAGAAATTATTTAAAAAAGAGAAAAACACCAAACTTGCAGCAGAGAGAATTTAGTCTACTGAAGAGCACTGGGTAGGAATAGTTTTTAAAGCAAATCACAAATGAATGGAAGTCCCTGTGGATTTTATTCCTTACACTGAATTAAATAAAGATAAAGTTCAGAGTATCCATGTAACCAGCTTCCAAGTTACAAAATATGGTATTACTAAGATATGAAAAGCTCTCTTTACACCTTCTCCCCTCACCCAATATTACATGTGTTTCAAAACTTTCCGGCCACCCAGCATACAACTAAGGTCAAGATTGTTAACTGTGCCATTCAGATATTCTATATTTTGACTGATAATTTGTCTGTTTATTCTACTCATTATGGAGAAATATATGTTAATATTTCCTTTTATGGTAGTGGATTTCTATGTTTTCCCTTCTTATTATGTCAACAGTTGATGTGTATTTTCTAAACCTATGTATTGAATGTATAAAATTTAGTATTATTTTAATCTTCATGTTAGGTTGATGACTTTATCATTATAGACTATTCTTTGTCTCCAGTAATACTTTTCCTTTAAAGTCTCCTTTGCCTGATATTAGTTTGGTTATACCACCTTTCATTTGGACTGTGTTTGTATAGTTTCTTTTCTATTTTTAACTTCAATTTTAAGATTAATCTTTCTCTCTGTATCTATTCATCTGTTTGTCTATTATCTATCTATCTATCTATCTATCTATCATCTACTTATCATCTATGAGAGTCCATTGTAACATAATTTTTGCTCAATCCATTTTAGTACTTCATCTGAAGTATGTATTTAGTTTATTTATATTAGCATAATTACTTTAGAGTTGGGGTTTTCAATTTCTTCTGCTCCATCAGTTCTTTTTTGTTTTGTTTTGTTTTGTTGTGTTGTGTTTTCCTGAAAGCCCAAGAAAGAGGCCTCAGAGAAACCAAAAACCAAACTTTCTGAAACTTTGACCTTGAACTTCTAGACTCCAGAATTGTGGGGAAAACTAATTTATGTTGATGAAACCACCCAGCCTGTAGTATTTTGTTATGGCAGCTGTAGCAAATTAATACAGGTGACATTTCTTTGCCTTTTTTATTTCTCCCATCCCTCACCCCTTTCTTTGTCTTTTCAGAAGTCAGTCATCACTTTCATTGCTGTCCCTTTGAAGGTATAATATCTTTTACTTTCCCTGGCTGTTTTTAGATTTTTTTTAAAATGTTCATCTTTAGTTCTCAGTATTTTAATATTATATACCAGTGTAGCTTTGCTGGGCTTTGCTGAACTCACTAGATTGTTGGGTTAACCTCTTTTATTAATTTTGGCAAACTCTCAATTATTATCTCTGCAAATAATTGTTTAGGTCCATTCATTCTCTTTCCACTCCTTCTGGAATCTCAATTGTATACTTAGCTCATTTGTGAGTATTCCACATGTTCTTAATTCTCTGTTGTTTTAATAATTCTATTTTTCTCTCTTGACTTCATTGTGAGTAGTTTGCTGTATGACCTGCCTTTGAGTTTACTAAACCTGTTTCATTCCTTTTTTCAATATGCTGTTAAACACACTCACTGATTTCTTAGTAACACGTGTGTCATTGGCATTTTTGTTTCTAAATTGCCCATTTGTTTCTTTTTTTCAAATTATCTAATTCTTTGGTGGAATTCTCCATCTGTTCATTTACTTGGTTCAACCTTTCTTCTACATTTTTGACATAATAATAATACTTTTTATTTATTTATTTTTTAATTTTTAGACTTATTGGGGTGACATTGGTTAACAAGAATTACATAGATTCCAGGTGTACAATTCTACAGTGCATCGTCTCTGTGTTACATTATGTGTTCATCACCCAGCATCAGTTCCCTTTCCAACACGATTATATTTGGCTCCCCCTCCCTCCTTTCCCACCTCCTCCCTCTTCTCCCTCCTTCTCCCCACTTGCCCCCAGGTAACCACTAAACTATTGACTGTGTCCATGAGTTTTTTGTTTTGCTTTGTTTTTGTTGCTTTCAGTTTTATATTCCATACATGATTGAAGTCATATGGTTCTTGGTTTTTTCTGTCTGGCTTACCTCACTTAGCATGATATTCTCAAGGTCCATCCATTTTGTTGCAAATGGCAGTATTTGTTGCAAATGAACATCCCTGTAATAAACATTGGGGTACATAAGTCTGTGCAGACTAAGGTTTTTAAATTTTGGAGGTAGATACCCAGGACAAGGATTACCAAGTCATACGGTAACTACATTCCCAGTTTGCTTAGGAATATCCACACTGTCCTCCATAGCAGTTGGATAATACTTATTTTAAATTTCTTACCCACTAAATGTGAATCATTTGTAGATCTGATCTATTTGCTTTTTGTCTCCCTTATTGGTTATATATTCTTGCCTTTCACATGTTGAGTGATATTTTTTTTGCAGCAGTGGAGGGGGGCGTTCCCTGACTGGGAATCGAACCCAGGCCGCAGCATTGACAGCACCGAAACCTAGCCACTACACCACCAGGGAACCCCCTGGATTTTTTTTATATGCTAGAAATTGTATATAAAACAAAACTAGTTTCCCTTTTTCAACTCTACTGTTCAAATAGTTAATCTGGGTCAGGGATGGGTCAAGGCTTTAATAAGCCTCAGTTTAGCTCTAGTTTGCTTTAAGCAACCATTCCAGGTCTCTGACTGAGACCCCAGCCATCTCTATCTTCTCAGCCCTTCAAAAAGGTGGGAGGTTCTTTCTTTCAGGGGTCCCCCATCGGTTCTCCAGGCTTTCTCCCCATGTAGCTTCAGAATTCGCTAAGTATGTTGACAAGTGAGCCAGCAGTATTTTTGAGGAAGGTCTGAAGTAAGGATTAATTTTGCAGAACATCTTATTCTGCCTTCCTGATGTGTTTTCTGTATTTCTGATCTTCTGCTCCAAATAGCTTCAAGATCTTGCAAATGTCCAGAGGAAGAGGCCAACAAGTTTTTTTCCTAAATATTGAGAGACAGCAAGAGATTTCACTCTGATTTTTAGATGTTTTCAGTGTCCCATGGGGATCTATAGTTCAGTAAATATCCTCTAGGAAAAGCAGGATATTTATTTGACTCTCCTCATTTTATATTAGTCACATCAGCCACCAGCAACCACTAAAAGTAGTATTGGTTTCTCTATCCCCCAAGCAGAGGATCTTTGTCTGAGCAAAGCCACTCCTAAGTCTGTGTTCGATATCGGCAAATGCCCCAGGAGAACTGTCAATCATCCTGCCTAGACATTATATTCATCTGTTACTATTTCCATTTTCTTGAATGCCTATGACAATATATTTTTCTCTTTTAATCAACCCGAACTTTTCTAATTATTTCAGTGGGATCATTGACTTATTTCAGCCTTATACGCTCTTATCGGAAGTGCCAAATATTTCTGGGGATTTTGAAAAGGGATCTATATTTTCTTGGAGACTCAAATTCTAGAATTGGATCCTTCATTCATAAAAACATTTCAGATTTATTTAACTGAGAGGTTAAAAAAAGTAATTCATAGTTGCCTAAATTTGCTCTTTTTTTTTCTTTGTTATTCCTTTATCTTGCATTAGTCTTTATTTTGATCCAAAAACTCAGCTAAGCAGAAATACTTCTTTGTATTTGATATGAGTTCATTTAAAGCAACTGAATTTTGACTTATAAACTATTTCCTTCTATCTGGACTTAAAGAAACTTCTGCTTTGGGAATTCTGTTCCATATTCTGAAAGCCAAATAAATGTTCTAGGAGATACAGGCTTAGGTGAAGGCAAATTTTACTTTTCCCCCCTCCCTTGATTTTAGAGATCTAAATACTTTAGAGATTGCTCTCATCATTATCTTGTGTAGTCTTTAAATATGACTTGTTTTTGAGCTCACATTTCCATGTGCTGGTTGACTTTGCTCAATATCCTAATATTGCTTTAAACTCAATATTAGTCATATTACACAAATTTCTTTTCAACCTGTTGACTTTCCAAAACTACAGCAGTAATAACAACAACACTTTCTCTGATTTTGAACCATCTTCCCCAAAGCATAGGTTGGCTTCCTGGCTCCATCTCAGCTATCAACTTGTTTTATAACCTTAGTCTTTCTCTTCCTTCCAAATTTATAATCTCCTACCAAATTGTATTTCCGAAGATCAATTTGATCCTGAATAGATAATTTCTCTCTATTGGTTTTGTTTACATTGGGTCAAGCTCAAACTCTGTCCTCATTTCCAAATGTTTATCTCAGTGTTCCTCTTCCCTCACCCTGTGCCTCAATGTAAACTTCTGTGTCCCACACTCTCTGGCCATAGTATATATGTTCATTTAATCTTACTCATTTGAAAAAAAATTACTCCCTCTAGCTCCTATCTATCTCCCCATCAGTCACAGGTCATTATTCTACCCAGTCTTCAACAATCCCCTTGAATTCTTTATGTAGTCTTCCAGACTTACCCCTCTGAATTCCCATAGTTCTAAATCACCACTGTAGTGTACCCATACTTCTCTGAGGGGGCTTATATTGCTATTAATTGCCTACCTTATTTTCTATACTAGACTTTAAACATGTCATAATGCTAAAATAACAAAATCATAAATCTGTTGTAAAACATTTCACTGATTGCAAAAAGAACATAAAGAAATAGCGGAAGTTTGAGAAAACATTGTTAGGTTGCTAGGCTGTCATAACAAAATACCGTGGACTGGGTGGTTTAAACAATAGGAATTTATTTTCTCACAGTTCTGGAGGCTGGAAGTCCAAATCAAGGTGCTGGCAGGGTTGATTTCTCTGAGACCTTTCGCCTTGGCTTACAGATGGCCACCTTTTATCTCTATTCTCATATCGGTTTTTCTCTGTGTGTCCATCCTTGGTATCTCTTCCTCTTTTTAATAAAAGGCTCCTATCCTATTGGATTAGGACTCCATTCTTACGACATCATATAAAATTAGTTACGTCTTTAAAGGATCGATAAACTAAGTATAGTCACTTTCTGAGGTATACTGAGGATTAGACTTCAACATGAATTTTGAGGACACAATTCTGTCCATAACAGCCAGGAAGAAAAAAGAGATACTAGATTTTGCTATGTATAATGTGCACCCACATTTTTCATCTAAATTTTCAAGCGAAAAATCTTCATTTAAATTTTTTAATTCAAACATTTATTTGTTTATGTCTAAGTACTTGTTTTTTGTATTATAAAGGAATTTTAGCATTTATTTTTAAACATATTATGGTACAAGAAATTTTATGTAACAATTATAAAATACAAGAACAGATACAAGATATAAGAAATTTTATGTATAAAATTTTTACATTAAAAAGACATGATTATTGTATTCCAGGATATTTTTTTGCATATGAATATTTTTATTGATTTCTAGAGTTACACCTTTAACTCATAAGCATAAATAAAAGAATTAAAAATATTTATATAGGTATGGAATTAGTATTATCCATATATAATATACATCCTTATTTTTCCCTCACAAATTTGGGCAAAAAAAGTGTGCATTATACATGGAAAATATAGTATGTCTATTCATTATATAAACATTCTGTATTAAAATCTTATATCTGAACTTTGTGTACAAGTTTTATTGTTTGCTTTAGCCAGAATTCATACTGAGGAGACTACAGAACTGAATGAGAACTTTTATAAAGGCCTTTCAAACATTAAAAAAAAGAAAACCTTCAGAAAATATTTTATTACATTGGAAATATTTTATGTTTCCATGCATGCAATGAGAAACCAACAGATTAGTATAATTTTAATTCCTCTTGACTGATAAGAAAAAGTGTTATATTGTATTAATTTGAATTCATTTACTTTATTTAAATGTTGAAAGTTTCATTGATTTATTTAACAGATAGTTACAGATTGCCTACTATGTCCCTGTTACTGTGCAGAAACTCAAGATTCAGTGGGGAAACAAACTAATAGTTCCTGCACTCTAGAAACTCACAAATTAGAATAGTAAAAAAAAAAAAAAAACAAAACTTCAGAATTACAAAATTATTAAGTGATGCATAGTGTTAGGAAAGTGGATAACCTAATCAGGAAATGAGTGCAATTTTTCCTGAAGAAATTATATTTATTTTTGTTAATTGGTTATTAAATTTTATTCTTTTGTGAACTAGCTTTTCATTTCCTTTGTCTATTTTTCAATTGGGGTGTTTGTCTTTTTCGAATTAACCACATTAAAAAAATTTAAAGGTGAAATAAATCCCACCTAATGCTACCATCCAAAAGTAAAGGCTAAATTTTTTTTATTATGAATTGCTTTCAGTTCAATGCATATATGTGTATTTTGTAAGTATTTATTTAATGTGGTAATTTTGTACCCTGTTTTTTATCTCTAATAATAATCTGTAATTACTTAATTTGATTAGTTACTTTTCCCTAGTTTTCATTTTCTGTCTTTCTAACCAGAATGTAAGTACAAAGGTGCATGGATTTTTGTCTGCCTTATTCTTTATATTACTAATATTTGGCACTATTTGGCTATTAATAAAATACATTGCAAAATACAATTCTAAAACTCAATGTTTTCAAAGGTAGTGTAATATTGCATACATAGACTGTTAATTACACCAACATTCCCATTTATTTGACAATGCTTTCAAATATTACATAATTAACTAATATGCTAATTAACACCAGGGTGGACATTGATGTTTTATTTTATTTTCTTCTACATGGCTTCCTAACATGGAAAATTGATTTATTAGCAAGCCAAGGAAAAGGATTTTAGGCAGTTCAGCATAGAAATTAAGTTTATAGAGTTCAGACATAGACTGATTCTAATTTCAGGGTCCATTATTCACCTGTGTAACCCTGTGCCTCTACTTTAAGTTATTCTATGTTGTACTTAAAATAGTACCTGATACACAATAAGCAATATATAATTATTCATTATCTTTGTTGTGGTTGTTTTATTATTATTATACATAATATACAATAACTGGCTTTTATAGTATTATAATTTGAAAAAATCATTGTAAGATAATTATAAATGATTTATAATTATATATAAATTATTGTAATTTTTTATAAATCAAAATTTTATAGTTAGCAAACACTAGGTACCCCCCCAAAAGGACAAAGCTTGGCGCTAAGTACCCATGTTAAAATAATTTAGCAGGATGCAAATTAACATACTCAACACAAAATGAACTCAAGATAAAAAGCAAATGTTTAACTACATGAAAGACATTCCATATCATGGTAGTCAAATTTTGACATGATGTGCAAGAGCCATGGAATGAATTAATATTACAAAAATACATTGGAAGTAGGGGCTTAGCGTGGGACCTTAGGTAAGGCAATAGCACTTTCAGGCAACCTCACATAGACAGATTTTAAAGACAATGACTTCTCGTGCAATTTCTCCATGTTACCCTTCTGAGTGTGCAATCATACTTACTCATTGGCACACTATTATGTCACGTTGCTTTTCAAACCAGATGTTTTCATTTGACTCTAAGATTTAGGAATTAATCTATATCTGATGTATTAAAACACTTCACTGCTTTTCACTTTGGTGTTAATTAAAAACATGGTTCTGTTGTGCAATGAGACTTGGGTAAGATCATTTATCCCTTCGTGCGAGAGAAAATGTAGATGTTAAAAAGCATCAGCTCTCGTGTTACACTGCCTCAGCTTAAATCCAGCTCACTCACTGACATGATGTAAAATTATATAAAGTTACTTATGAAAAACTATATTCCTGGTCACTAATTTCCACTTCTCTCTTTGAGTGGAGGTTATATGTCTCTTCCTTGCTGAGACTGGATTTGTCAAGTAGGTGTGGCTAATAAAAAGGGAGTCATATGGGTCACTTCAGGGCAGAAGCCTCCTGGTCCACTTGGACTTCCCAGCATTCCCACATTCCCTCTGCCTCAGAAAGTGATTCCTGTGTCAGCTTAGGTCCTGGAATGAGAGGTTGCAAAGCAGAAGAAAAGAAGCTGTCATAAATGAGGAATTACTTTTTGTTGCCTTTGTTTCCCTGTCCTAAGAAGACAGGAAAGGAGAACACTCATACAAAGTGGGAGAGGTATTATTAAGGCTTGGTATCATAGGAAAGATGGAGAGTCAGGAAGAGTTTAGCTCCCATACTGAATGACTTTATGGATAGAAGAGACATTAACTAGGAATACCTTGCAGAAGAAACAATACTTTGAAAGGTTTTTTATATGTTTGTGTTTTTGTTCTCTCTTTTTGTTCTCTTATTTTTTCTATAGTAGATGGTTTACAAAGATAGGTACAAAGGTGGCTTGCATCCTTGAATATCCATATGAGTATTGGTTCTCCTATCAAGAAATAGAATTTACTTATTCCTCCCTTGACCCAAGCTAACCTTAAATGGTTCAAAACTTAATCTCCGTACCCTCATCTTACTTATTTATAAGATAAGCATAGTAATTTGTCCATCAGCGTTTTTGGTACCAAGCAATTGAAACTGATCATTTTCTGCTTTAGTAATTGATCATTATCACCTTGAGACATTGTCTTCACATGACCATTAAGGAACTGTCCTCCAACTTTCACTTGCTGAACTTCAAAAGTCCAAGACATTATTCTACTAAAACTGCAATTGTACTTCTGAATCACAAGTGAATTTCACACGTGGCCCAACTAAAAGGAGCATACAGAGATGGCTTTAATTCCTAGTTCTGTCTACATCTAATTAACGTGTGATCTTGTTCAGGACTTTTGTTTTTAACTTTCTTGGTTTCTATTTTCTTATCTGTATCTAGAGTTAGTATCAATAATATCACGCAATTATTGCAAGTTCTTAAAAAATGGTTTATGCAGAAATGCTAGGCACAGTTCCAGGCAGACACCAGTCACTTAAGAAATAGTTTTTCACTTCCCATCACACAATTCTGATACCTTCTCTTTAGGTGTGTACTTCAACACAGTTCCTTGAGTGCCATGAAAGAATGTTTTACACAGAATGTGTATGTTTCAACAAAACCTTCAAATTTTCAGGATCCATAAGGGTCCAAATTTCTTCATATCCAGAACATGCCTAGACTCACTTGCTCCCAGACGACATAAGACATTTATTTTAGATTAGAAATAAAGCCACCATGACCACAAGAAAAGGCAGATTCCACTAATTTTGCACCAGCATATTGCTTAGTATAATAGTGTGAAGTTATTTTTAAATAGGCATGTGGGTTTTTGTCACTAATATTTTAAGATTTACTGAAATTTATGTGCTTTGCTATGAAAAATCTCCATTTTTATTAATAATCTAATATTTGATTCCTACTTAGCATAATCATCTTCTTTAAAGGCATCCTTTCAGAATGGATATTACACTGCAATAGGAATCACATTGTTAGCCTCAGTAATACCTTATAGATATAATGAGTCCCGCAAATTTGCTGATAGTGATTAGAATCACCACAACCATTAAACACTGCACTCTTGTTATTAGCTTTTGCATGATCAGTGTCTGCTGCCATCTTACTTTGTAACCTCCAAAAGTTTCTAAATGTGTAATAAAAGCCATTGAACTATGGCACTATTTTATGATCCTGTATCATAAAAGCCCAAACTGAAAATACTGTGGGCTCTACAATCATGATTTCTGCTCCATTTTGTTTACCTTCTTTTTGGACCAATCTAGTCTCAGATCTTTGTCTCCTTTGCAGTCAATTTCTTCTCCCCAGAAAGTAGGCTAGGTATAGTCACTCGTGTCATGCAGTGTCACATTTCACTGTTCAAATTCATGAATTTGTTGAATATTAACTGAGGCCTACTATGAATAAATAAATAGGCTAAGTGCTAGAAATGTCTGGTGCAGAATTAGTTCAGACCCAGATAAAACACAAGTATCGTGTATTTGGGGAACTGTGAAAAGAGTAGGATGATAAGAGTCTAAGTCGTGTGTTTGTAAGGAAATAGCTAGGACCAAAGAGCAATAGTAGTCAAGAGACAGAATTACAGACCGCTTTATGTAAAATGATAAGGAACTTAGATTTCATGATTTAAGCCATATGGAGCTATTCAAGGCTTTAGAGGAGGAAAGAAACACAAAGTTTTGGGCTTTAAAAAAAGATAATTGTGTAACAATGTGAAAGATACAATGAAGGGAGGAAGAGGAACAGACAAGAACTAGTCTAATAATCCAGAAGAAAGATGGTGGCTGGACCGTGCTGGGAGTAGAGAAGTCAGGGGAGGGGAGCACAAAACGCAATGTGAGAGAGGTGTTAGTCAGGCTGGGTATCATAGGAAAGATGGAGAGTCAGGAATAGTTTGGCTCCCATACTGAATGACTTTATGGATAGAGGAGACATTAACTAGGAATACCTTGCAGAAGAAACAATATTTTGAAAGGTTTTTGTTTTGTTTTGTTGGTATTTATTTTTATTTTTATTTTTTTTTCTACAGTTGATGGCTTACAAAGGTAGGCACGAATGGTGCCTTGCATCCCAGAACATACCTATGAGTATTGCTTCTTTAATCAAGACATAGAATCTATGTAGTCTTCTCTTGACCTGAGTTAGCCTTGTGGCCTGCGTTGTGCTATAGAATGTGGCAGAAGTAATTATACACTTATGAGGTCCAGTGGCTTCCACTTTTGCTCTCTTGGAGACCTGAGCCATTGTGAAGCATTGTCCAATTACTGTGATGGAGAGAAAAATCACAGAGAATCCTAATGATGTGAGGAGAGAGAGAGAGGAGGGAGAGAGAGAGAGCAGACACTAGCTCCTCGACATTCCAGCCACCCCAATGGAGACAGAAAACAAAAACAGGTGAAGGACACCTTCTTGGATACCTCAAGTCACCACATGGAACACAGACAAGTCATCCAGACTCAGTGTTGCCCACAGTGCAGACTTCTGAACAAATAAATTGTTCTGGTTTAAGCTATTTAATTTCAGAATAGATTTTTTTTTTTGTATGTGGCAACTGATAACCAATAGGACCTTTGTTCTTTTTCTTTTCTTTTTCTTTCTTCCTCTTGCCCTCCCTCCCTCCTGCCCTTCCTTCCTTTCCTGAGGCAAGATGATAGAGGACTAAAAAGAGGAAATTTTTTTGATAACTAGGTTGTTTACAAACCATTTCTGAAAGGAGATCAAGAGATCCTATTCTTTGAATAAATTTCTATGCTGCAAATCCCTTCCTATAATCTCTAAAGCAGACCATAAAGAAACCATAAAACAGTATCCATGTAAGAAGCTCACAAGCAGCAAAGCCTTCAGTATTTGGGGAAAACCCTTTGTAATATGTGAATTTTCATGAGATATGTGAATAAACCACAATACCTATGAATTATATCTTTACATAGTCAAGTAAACAATAATTCCCAATATCTATCTCTACAAGGAAAACCACAAACTACAAAACCAATGGAAAGAGTTAAGGACAAAAAGCAAACGTTTTTGTCTTACAGATGCAATTTTCACACTTTAATCAATATTCATTACAATTACAGAAATGCAAATTGCGAAGCTGACTTTTTGTCCCCATTAGTGGGCAACCGGTAAATGACCTTTAGTATCTTCAAAATTACATATGAATTTTTTAGACATTGAGATTAATAATTCTATGTTCAAAATCAGGAAGATTTAACTAACACATCCCTTTAGGTCAATTTATTATTTAAATATTTTACAGAGGGCAAGAGGGGAGGCGGGTGGCGGAGGAGGGAGAGGGGGAGTCAAATACACACGTGGTGATAGAAAGAGAACTCACTGGGTGGTGAGCACCCAGTACAACACATAGACAATGTGTTTTAGAATTGTACACTTGATATTTAATATAACTTTATTATCCAATATCACCCCAATGGATTTCATAATAAAATTTTTTAAAAAGAACAAATATTTATAATATCTTACCCTCTCTAGTAATCAAGTAGCCTAAGCACAGTGGTTATTTTCTATAAATATAAACCCGATTTGTAAAATATTATGACATTAAGGAAAACAGATTCAAAAGAGCAGACAGTTTCCTTGTAGAGGAAAAAAGAGGTTATGAGACTCCATTCACCTGAGGAAATTTCAGAAAATGATTCCCACAGCCACTAGTGGCGGAAGTGGCCATTGATTTGCAAAACATACACTGCTAGGCTGCCCCACTCCACAACTGCTTGGAGAGGTTTTTTTAAGAGGAGAGGAAGGTAAAAGAAGGGTGCTCACTCTTTCCTCTTTAATCACATTATTTTGTTGCCATTATGTTATCATCTGAATAGATGTCAAGCATCTTAGTCCCCATCTCACCCCCCACAAGTCTCCCACATCTGGTTAAAAACACTCTGTCCACATTCATTTCCTACCCCAAAATACCTGTCAGCTTTTGTGAACACAGCTTCCTCTACCTTATTTATTTTTCCCACCAGTTTCCACTAATTTATTCTCCCTCTAACTCTTCTTTTTTAGCACAGACAGCGCAACACATATAAACTTCTCTCCTAAACCCTTACTCTCTCCTCACAGTAAACTCGTTTGTAAAAGAAAATACTCAGCCCAATAAAGTTTTAAATGCTTGTCTATTCTTCTGGCCGATGAAACCAAATATAGTTTTTCTATAAAGTAGGAATTCAGTGGATTCTAGTCTTGGGAAGATGAGCAAGGAAGCATATTTGTTGACAAGATAACTTGGGGTTTTTTTACCCTTTATAGGTGAGTCCCTGGGTGTGAACCTAATAACTTTCAGGCTCATATTCAAGACTGTTGTCTCTAAGAGCTCTTTCAGCTCTAATGTTTTATGGTTGATAATCTCTGAGATTTTCCACTGGTGTTCATCTGTATGCTTTGCAGTGTCAAGTTACACTGATACATTGTTATAAGAAATATTTAAGTCCCAATTATATGGCACGCCTATTTTGTAGTATTAGAGAAAAGAATGAGAAAGAATAAGAATGAAACCAGAAGGCCTCTATTACCAAGAATTTTAAATTCTGGTAGAAGGTCAGGGGGGACAAAGACAGACAATAAACTTAACAACCAAATCAATAATCATAATCATCACCCCAGGTAAGGATATTATATTGTTATGGTGCGTTACTGGATATTTAATTTAGATTGAGTAGCAGGAAGTTATGTCAGAGAATATGTCATTTTGACCAAGTTTTGAGGGATAAAATGTTAGCAATGCAAAGATTGAGGAAGGAACATTCCAGATATCACAAGGTTCAAAGGACCCATTAGAGCAGCAGTTCTCAACCTGTGGGTCGTGACCCCTTTGGGGATCGAACAACCCTTTCACGGGGGTCACCTAAGACCATCAGAAAACACACATCAGATATTTACATTACGATTCATAACAGTAGCAACATTACAGTTATGAAGTAGCAACGAAAATAATTTTATGGGGGTCACCACACCATGAGGACCTGTGTTAAAGGGTCGTGTCACTAGGAAGGCTGAAAACCACTGCACTAGAGAAAGGAAAGGAATATCGTGGAAGCTGGAGCATCATCGGAGAGGGTGGTACTAGAGAAAGTCAAGTTAAGCAGAAATCAGATCATCACACAGTGTTTTAAAATAATAGAAAAGGACTTTGCCTTTATATCAAATGTGATAAGGAGGAGAGACGTTACTCAAAGAGTTCACTTTTAATAATAATCACTTCTGTGCCAATGCTCTTTTTCCTCCCTAAATAACAATACCAGGAATTGCTTTTAGGAAAATATTTAATACCTACGAGTATTATTCTATCACACTAGAGTAATTTCAGTCCAGGTGTCTGACATCTGTAGTATATTATTAACATTGTTTTCAGGCTTCGTGAATTGAAGGGAAGGAGGGAATGCTTAATTATATTCTTTTACAGATTTAAATCAAAATATGAATGGATTTAAATTTTAAATGATAGTTAACATTTTTCAACCTCACGGCAATTTGCTTGCAGCTATTTTTCACATATATGCACACTAAAAAAAAAGGAAAATTTAATGTTTTCAGATAAACCAGAGTTAATTACCTTTCCTTGGACTTCTTAGAATGATGTTTTAGCCTACCTTCCCCCCGGGCCCTCCAACAACGCCTATACTGACTCTCAGACACAAAGGAGTATATAGCATTATTTTCTTTGAAGTCATACAACTAATAACTAAAAATATTTGTCATTTTATTTTATAATGGCTAAAAGTCAATTTGATATTATTTCTTATGCTTCTTGGAAAACATAAATCAGGTTTATTCTCCCTCTCTCTCTGTAAAAACACACACACACACACACACACACACACACACATATACTGGGGGTGCCAAAAAAATGAATACACATTTTAAGAGATGTAATCTATGTATTACTTTATAAAATTGAATTGAATTATGGTAGCAATGTGTAGTATGACATTTGCTCAAAAGATGGCATTAATCAAATGAATGTTAGTGTCACCATGCAACAGGCAGGACAGTGAAAGAAAGTGGTGGAAGCATGGTTGTCAGTTGTCGTTTGAGGAGCACAAGACCGTTGTGAAGTGGTGTTTGAAATTCGAGAATGTTGTCTGAGTTTCTCTCACATTCTCCTGACTTAACACCTCTTGATTTCTACCTATGGGGGACCTTAAAGGATGTGGTGTAACATAGAAGACCAGCTACACTGGCGGTATTTAAGGAGGAAATTGAGGAGTTCCCTGATGGTGTAGTGGCTTAAGGCTTCAGCATTGGCGTTATCAGTGCTGCGGCCTGGGTTCGATTCCCAGTCAGGGAGCTACCCACATACCAAAAAGCAAAAAAAAAAAAAAAAGGAGGAAATTGAAACGGCACGTGCAGTGATACAAGTAAACACTCTGGACCCTGTGGCTCAAGCAGTAGTTCACCATAATCAGAAATGCCTGGACGCTGATGGTCACCACTTTGAGCACAACTTGTGATTGCAGACGTCCAACATGACCTGTATTGATCTTTTGTTATCGGTATATATATTATTACAATTTTAATACAGTTTTTTCCTTTCTTAAAATGTGTATACAATTTTTTGGCGTGTGTGTGTGTGTGTGTGTGTGTGTGTGTATCCAGAGTAAGAGAACAACTATTCTTAGAAAACTTTTGAAATATTCACCAGGTTTATTGTTTTAACTTTTCACTGTAGAAATTGATTCTTAAAATTTGGTTAGGAAATCATAACACATGTTGAAAAAACGTTTTAATTGTCTTTTCATTGCTTGAGTAATGGATTAAAAAAAAAAAGTCTATTGATAGCTTGACTGTATTTGAGAAAATTAAAAAGTATAATAAAAAGTGTAAGATTATATCTGTTGCCTGTGTGGCAATTTTGGGAATCACCAGAAAATATTTATCCTGGGGATTTTTGAGTTTCAGCAAATTAATCAACAAGATGAATTGAGTGCCTATTAAATTAAAACTATACGTTAGATGTTGAATTGAAGATAACAAGAATTATTTAAGTGTTGAAGTCACAGCCTTGCCCTCTAACAGCTTTGTAGTGTTATTGGAAAGATAACTAACTAAAAATATGGGAGACAGAGCACTAGATGAAATGGGAATTAAAAGGCCTAGCTTTTAATCTCAAGTCACTAAAACACGTGTGTCCTCTGTTCGCTCAGCTAGAAGAACAAACCAGTCAAATTAATTAAAGTTTAAGGTTTCTCCCAACTCTAATATTCTAAGGGTTTCACACTAAAGTTAGATCATTCAAATGTACTGACATTAACCCCAGACTTAGCAGATTGACATTTCTAAAAAAAAAAAATACAAATTGATTTCAGCAATGGGACTGGATTATTTATCAGATTTCCCACTCTGTCACATTCAACATTTAACTACAAATATGGAAATACAATCATCAAAATATTTAATATGTTTAAAGAAGAAGATGAAGAAGAGGAGGAGGAAGAAAAGAAAAAAGGGGAGAAAGCTCTAAATAAAGAAAGAGGAATATTCTCTACAGCTATACTGACCTTTTGAGTTTGAGGTTAGCACGACTTCCTACTTGCTTGCTTATTCGTAAGTCAGACCTAGCTTAACTGAGATGAGTCAGAATACTATGAACTGCATGTTTGTGTCCCCCCAAAATTTGTATGTAGAATCCCAAATTCTCAATGTGATGACATTTGGACTTGGGGCCTTGGGGAAGTAATTCGGTCATCATGTCACGAATGGGTTCAAGCACCTTATGCAAAGAGACACGAGAAAGACGATGGCTCTGCCACACAAAGATACAGCAAGAAGGCGGCCGTCTGCAAGCCGGGAAGAGGCAGCTCACCAGAACCCTGCAGTGCTGGCACCTGGGACTTCCAGCCTCCGGAACTGTGAGAAATAAAAGTTTGTTGTTTAAGCCCCCCAGTCTATGGGATTCTGTTACTAAGACACAGAGACTTTCATAAGTTTAATTGGGATCACAAATTAATGAATTTCCTAAACCAGCCCTTTTTAGGAAAGAAAGTGAGCTAAAGACCAGATTGATGCAGTTGCTAGGGATGCTCTGTGATGGGTGAGGGTGTGGTTAGATGAGGATGAAGAGTCAGGACACAGAAAAGGGAAGAAACAGAGATAAAAACGTCACAGGAGGGTGTGTATGTGTTTGTATGTGGGTGAGAGATATGGTTTTAAGTTAAAAGAGAAATTTTCATCTCACCACCACCAACTGATTAATACCATCCTAGAGAGTAAAGGGGAAAAACTTCCCTGATAAAAATTATATTAAGTGAATCAAATGAAAAACATTTTCATTAATATACAGCGAACATATGACAAAACAGATTTTCTTAAATGTTGCCCAGTCTAACCCATGGTATTTCCTATATAACCTTTTTACCCAAATTATGGGCTATCCTACAAATAATTCCTGACAAATCCACACAGTATATCTATCCTCAGGGGTATATTTTGAGAGCATGGAGAAGTGTTTTATTACTGTTATAGTGATATGGATATTATGGGGATATGTCCCACCATAGATGGTCATCAATGATGATATGAAAACCATAATTCTGCATTTCTGGGTTCCAGTTTCTGCTTAAATATACTAAAAATTTAAGTGTAAATATGTTGTAAAGTTTGCTTCCAGAATATCATTCCATTTTTATTTAATGTAATCACAACCCTTTGCTGACTGGAGAAAAGTAAAATGGTCCCACAAATCATGGTGGTGGGAGTACAGATGAAATCCAAAAGAAATCTGGAGTCTGGGTCAAGGAGAGCAGAAGTTGGAGTAAAAGAAGAAATTCAATAATCAGGGTCACTTTAGAATTCATTTAGAGATTCTAACAGACGGTTTATTTAATGTACATATTGTTCTATTTTCCTACATCCTATAGTAATCATTCTTTACTATAACTTCCCATCAGAATCATCTTAAGGGCTTTTTGTCAAAAACACACAGATCTAAGACCTCACTACTGAAGATTCAAATTTATTAGGATTACTTTTATTATTATTTGTTTTAAAACTCAAATAAAAATCCTGACCCACGCACACCATGACTTAAGATGATCTCCGTGGAGATTTGGGTCATGTGTGGGTGTTTACTTTTTTAAAGCAGATGTCATTAGCCAGAGGGAATATTTAAGCTACAGAGCCTGGCATATGGTGGTGGCTATTCTAACAGGAGACAGTTCTTTAGCCTTTGGCAAGGACGTAATTTTTCTGTATCGGCTGCTGCAGAGAGAAATGTTAGTGTTCCACTAAACAATGGCATTCATTAGGCAGCAATTCTTTGGTTTAAAGCAATGATTTTAATTAGCGCAAGCTTATGCAAATATCAGTTTATGTGAATGACTTTTTAAATTGCAATAAGAAAGTAATAATGTCCTCAGTTACCCATAGCTGAAGTGATATCATTAAGTAGCAATTCACAATAGAAAGAAAATAAAAGAATTCAATTGTGTCATTAGTTTCAACACATTCCTTAGATGTTAAGATAATTTGGTATAGAAACGACAAATCCCCTCCACTCTGTTTCTTAGATTTAACAAATGTTTCAGGCAAAATAAAATTAAACTATGTTTCTTAGAGTCTGTGAGAGATTAAAAGAGAAAGTCCTCATCTACTACTTAAAAATATAAAATGGTTCTGAGATAATAGACACAACTAAAAAAGCAAAGAGCATAGAAAAAGTATTTCAGGAAATGTGGCAGAAGTTTACTAAAATTATTACATAAAAGATGCATGCAAAATTTTACAGAATGCTATTAAGAAATAAATGCTTGAATGAGTAAGAAAAGAGATAACCCATGGACACAATCAATAGTTTAATGTTTATTTGGGGACGAGTGGGTCAGGGAGGGGAGAAAGGGGAGGGGATGGGAGAGGAGGAGGGGGGAAGCTAAATATAAGGTGATGGAAAGAGAAGTCACATTAGGTGGTGAACTTATTACACAACAAGTTGACAATGCACTGTAGGATTGTATGCCTGAAACCTATGTAATCCTTGCTAACAGATGTCACCCCAATAAGTCTAACAATAAAAATGAATTAAAAAAAAGAAAAGAAAAGAGAAAAGTTATTCAATGATAAGAATATACGAGGGGTATCTAGAAAAAACTCAGCCCTAATTGCCTCTATTTTTCATATTACATGGCTGGATAGATTCTGGTCAGCTCTTGTATAAAAATTCGAAAAGGATTTCTGCAAACTATTAACCTTATGTTAATGACATAAATGTGCATTTAAATGAGATATCACTTATTCCTACTAATTATGCTAAGTCCAATTCCTACTGGTGAGATATATGAACTTGGTATTGTCATATTGTGTTTAATATGTCACAGTAAAAATTCTTCTCATATTTTCATAAAGCGAATTTGCCATGCAACAAGTCATGTGTTTTATCTAGCAATTCATTAGGATTGTGTCCAAGTAATAATCAAAGAAATTAAGTTTTGTAAAAGATAGTTATGAATGTAATACAATTGATAGGTTGCACACAATGCACTATAAAGAAGCCTAGAATAAACATGTGAGCATTCTATTCGTGACTCTGAAAATAGTTACTCCTATAGATAACATCTGGAAGAGAACTGATAGAGAAGTACAAACAATGGTTATCCTAAGGTTGTGTTATCATCAGGTAGGATCCGCTGTCCCCATTCTCCATGGTCTCATTAATTTTGTTATATAGGGACTGTCTGGAAAAAAGGCAGCCATACATGCCTCATTTTTCATATTACTTGTCTGGAATTTTTTGGACAGCCCTCATGTATCTATAAGTTTGATAAGATTAGCAAATACAGGAAGAGAGTAAAGGTTCTAGGTGGTGTATGCACTGTGTACACTCACTGCATGGTAAAAGGGTGTGAGAAGAATGAACACATTTTTTAAAACTTTATAGAGCTGTCAAAGTGATCAGAAATCATTTGCTAAAATGTAGTGTGAGCCTTTTCTTGGTTTTGTTTTTATTGTTCTATCACCTGCGGATTTGGCATAACAAAATTATGATGATTCACTGTTATGCTGCAGAGAGATTTATAATGGATACAGAAAAATCTTAATAATGTTTGGAGCTTGGGGGTCTGTGAGAAACCAGGGGAAATTGCTTCTGAGACCACAGTGAACTATGAATCTCATTTAGAGGGACTGAGTGGGGGTGGGGGGGTACTATGGATAAAAGCAATTGAAATACAGTATTTAGAGTGACAGGTTATCAAAGAACTTAAAAAATGCAGTTAGCTCATCCACGTATGCAGCATTTACTCAATGTTAAGGGACTGTTAGTAAGCACAGCACATATTGCATTATGCTTCTTGGTATTTTCATTATTTGTCTAGGGGACCAGGTAGAAATATTCCCTGGAAAGAGAAAGTGTTTTAAGCACATGAAAGTCAACCAAGTTAGATCTCACTCTGCCAGGTGAAAGTCAGCATTAATATCCAACAGGAGATTAAGCTCAGAAAGACAGCTATGTCTGCCATTGGATGCATAAAAACCAACTCTATACCCTGTCAAGTACATTGTATCAGTTCAGAATGAGGCCTCACCTCTGGGTAGATGTGTTTTTAAATTGAATTCAGAAGTCTCCTGGGCAAGTTTATACAATAACTATTAATGGTGAAAATACAAGAGGAGAAAAAATTTAGTTTCGTTTTCCGTTAGATATGTCTTAATTCCATGTCTCATATATGTCCAGCCTTTGGGCCCAGGGTAAAAGTTAATGATTTTGCTAGTATGAAGTAGATAGGGATTTCATAATTTGGAAACAAACATGGAGTTGGAATTTTGTCATTTCACTTGTTGGAAAGGTCTACTGTGGAAATGTTTCTGAGGCTAATTTTACAAATACAGATTGGAACAGAGAGGTTAAATGCCTTGTTCAAGTTTACATGTCTAATTATGATAGAAGGAGGACTAGAAGGTATGCTTTCTCCCTGCCTCCCTCCCCCTTCTTTGTCTCCCTCTGCCTCCCTCCTTCTTTCTCTTCCTTCCTTCCTTCCTTTCTTTCTTCCTTCCTTTTCCAATTGAGGTTAAAAAAAAAAAAAGCCCCACAAAGATTACATGTACCATCTTAATCATTTTTAAGTATACAATTCAGTCCTGTTAAGTATTTCACATTGTTTGCAACATCTCTATAAATTTTTCCTCTTGCAGAACTGAAACTCTATAGTCATTAAACACTAATGGCCCCCTTCCCCCACAGCCCTTGACAACTGTCTTTCTACTTTCTGTTTGTATTATTTTGACTACTTTTAATACTTCATGTAAGTGGAATCATACAACATTTGTACTTTTGTGTCCCTACAGATTTCCAATGTGGTCTTCCAGTGACTGATTCCATTTGGGTCCGCAGGGATCCTTACAACAGTAAGAAAAATAAACAACCACCTTTGAAATACAAAACAATACAAAAAAAGTAATATTGAGCAAAATGTTCCTATTCCGTTTAGGAAATCATTGAAACATATACTTTAAAATGCTGAATTTAGTCAACAAAATAGTATTTTGGGGGATTTACAGGAGCCCAAATGATAGATAAATTAGGTATTGGTATCTAAGGAAGATTAAAGTAAATATATCCTACTTTTGCTTTGTACCAGGAAAAAAACCTTTTCAAATACTTTATTGATTTTAAAGTAAGCTTAATGTATTTTAACTGAGTTTAGAGACTTGAGGGAGAATGCAACTAATGATGGATTTTTTAATAATGTTTTCATAAAACATTAAAATAGGTCTTACTTCTACTCATTTTTCATGATGACAATACTCCTTGCTAGATTAATTTTAAAATAAATTTGATGTATTTTAAACCTGTATGAGGGTTTTAAATAGGCATTGTAACATACTTTAGTAAACAATATAAATGATGACATCTCTGTAAACAGTACTATATGCATAAAGATACTGCTGAGCTCACTGGCCATTATAGAACTGAGGTTATCTCCTGTCTTGCAAGCTTGGAAAGAATTCTCCTTTTTGTCAGGCTAAACATTTCTAAATCTCTGCTTTGGCAAAACCAGACTATCTCACACACTGTGAGAATCTGTAATTAGAGTTTATTTAGAAAGCATATTAAGTGCTATTAGAGAGCTTTTGTGCAAGAGCTAATGAATATACTCTATTTAACCATCATCACACAGATCAAATACAAGAGACTAAAGTAAGCAATGTTCAATAATGAGAATGTACTTATAATGACTGTTGTCATTATAAGAAATAGATTTATTCCATGTCATTTACATTAAACTCATTTTTTAAACTTCTTACTAGTGACATAGTTGGATTATAGCTGTTAAAGCCAATTTCTAACAGGTGCCTTTGGGAGAGATATATGGATTATAATGACAGAAAAATAAGATTGAAAACAAGTATTATCTGATTATGTGAAAGACTTTCCACAAAGGGTTGACTGCTAAATATGTGGGAAATTTACTTCTGGTCTCTGCAAGATCATTGTAAGCTCATTCAAGTCAGTGCCCTTTGGGTGTGGAATTGTTGGACCAGGTGATAAAGAGAGGGTGTGGTTAAATTCAGGTTATACGTGAGATCAGGCTGTATAGGAGAGATCTTCTGTACTAGTGAGATATGGGCAAGAGGGAGGGGACTGCTGAGGAGAGAGAGATGACACAGGACTCCCTCTGGGGCATTATTTTCTTTCCTGGGAAAATCAAGGTGAAATGGGCAAGATTCTTTGTAAACACAGAAGCAAGTAGTACAGAGATTCCTGTGACCTACTGGGTTCAGGTAGGCTTCCTGCAGAGATAACCTAGTACTCTAAATAATTCTTGGGGGGAAAAAAAGATGTTTTTCTAAATGAGGCATTTCTCCTTTGACTCTTTGGGATCTCTAAATGGATTATTTATTAATCCTAGACTTGAGTTCCAAGTCATCATCTCATACCACAATAGAAAGTCTGATGTGGGTCTAGAAGAGAATTTTGGCCTCAGGAGCTCAAAAGTATTGGTTGTAGAACACCTTAGTTTTTCCTCTTTTTAGATAATTCATTCTTATGCAAATTTTTTATTCTTCCTGGGCTTGATCTAGGATTAAGGACTGTGCGTTCATAATGGCATTACTTCTATTTAGCCACCATAGAACGTTCCTGCTAAGAGGAACTTAGAAACTGGCTGGTCTATATTTCTTCTCACTTAAGATACTGTTACTCTAAATTACAAGTATGATAATCCTCCCAGACCTAAGAATCAAGTTCCCCTCAATTACCTGACCCCTCCTTATTAGTTTATTCTTCTCCAAGGAGTGAGAGCAATACCAGGGCCAAACAAGCTCAGAGGTCTGTACTGGACTCAGTTCTCAAATTGCAGCCTCTGTATCAGATTTTGACAGAAGGAAGGAAATGCACATTTGGGCAATGGCTCAAAAAGTTAAATTACACATAGTAGAAATGAGGTCAATACATAGCTTCTTTCAAGTAAAAAATTATAAAAACACAAAGAACTAGTTCGGAAATGTGGTTTTATACTAGTTTGGAGGAAAGCTATTTACTAAAATGCTTATTTTAATGATTTCCACATTGCAAAGAAATTTTTCAGTTAGGTTAAAAATGTTAAAATAACCTATGCCTTAACTGTTGTAAAGTATACAACAGTATACTTGTAGAAATAAGGGAAAATCACAGGACAACTGTTTTAAGAAGCTAAGGGACACTGTGGAAACTACTCCAATCCTGTCATTTTATGCATAAAGAAGTTAAAACCCTTAGCCATAAAACCAGTTGTCCTAGGTCACACCAAGCCAGAATGTAAACCTACGTCCCCTTGATTTCATGCTAAAAGAAAATTTATCAAGGTATTTTTCATTTCAACAACAACAAAACCAAAAAGGAAGGAAATAGTATGATGTAGGAGAAAGGAGTGTAGGATCAAGACTAGAAATTTGATCAACTGGAAGCACCAAAGATCAAGGAAGTCACATTAAGGATGCTAGGCCAAAGGTCGTAGGAGTTCTCAATTGAAACTGTGGTAAAGTTTTCCAGAAAAACAGAATCAGTACAAATGGCAATATTGTGTAAGATTGCAAATTCTCCTTCTGGACAAAAACATTTCTTTCTCTCCACCCTGACAGACGTGCCAGAAGCCCCAGCCCACAGATACCACTCTTAGGAGACAGGCTCAGAGCCTCTGAATTTGAATGCCAGTTCTAGCTGAGCAGGAGCAGACATGCACAGAATTCTAGAGTCTATCATTAGAGGGCTCAGGAAACCAGAATCCACAAATTCTACCCATTATTAATTACTTATTTAATCATACATTAAAGAAAAAATGTCAATATGTTTTTCTTGTACTTCACTAGAAAAGAACATGAAAAAATTATACATACTATTAATATGTGTTTGGCAGAAGTATTTATGTGAAGTAAATCTTTTCTACCAATATGAAACTAAAAATCTTTTTAAATACACAGAATAGTCAAATAAGTATAATTGTTTTTCTTGATCTGTTGCATAACATAAGGCCCTTCATTTAGATCAACATCTTTAAATTTTTTATTGCATTTAAAAACCACTTGTCTATAAAAATCCTGGTTTAATTTTTAGTTATAAATCCTGTGATGCATCTCTAGGTTTTCAATTTTAAAAGGGAAATAAACATGTATCATTCAATATGACTTAATTTTGGTGTAACAAATACTGCTATAATGGATTCAGAAATACCTCTTGTCAACCTGTCATCTCTGGGGTGCGTTATTATTAAAAGACACTGACAGAAATATGACATATAATGTATTGATTCAAATCCCATTATTTCAGTATCTATAATTGTTTGGCCAAGACTAAAATAAATATAACACACACATACTCCCTTCTCTCTCTCTCTCCCTTCTTCTCTTTTTCTCTCTCCCTTCTTCTCTCCCTCTCTCTCTCTCTCTCTCTCTCTCTTCTTCTTCTTCTTCTTCTTCTTCTCATTTTAGGAGTATTATCTTAAGTAAATGAATAGAATAGACCAATTTATGTTGGGAATGCCTCTTACTTCTATACTGCCCTTTAGAATTTTAGCATATAAATTATTGATAGGCAAAAAAATATTCCACATGAAAACTTAATATCTAAGCCAAAACCTCAACTTTCTAAGTTGCAAATGGTTCAAGCAAGTACACATCTTGAAAAAAAATTATATCAATTCTCTTAAATAATCTCTTAGAATTCATTTCTTCAGTTGATATGGTTATGTTGGGTCTCTTATAATTCCAAATTCTTACTTACTTTTCTTAAGATGAAAAATAATTTAGAAGTATTTTAGAGCTTTTAACTCAAGTATTAAGTATGGAACACTTAAAACTTAGGTTATTATTTTTTTTTGCAAGATATCCTGGATAAACAAAATGCTTTTTATGAAGTCATATTAGAAGCAGTTTGTGGCCATAATTACTTCACAAAATAAGGAATCAGTGAGGTTTCTGTGTGATTGAGATACTCTCTCTTACTTGATATTTTTATCAACAGAGAAATGGTAAGTAGTTCCATTTTATGTCATGATTCAAAATTCTAATTTCAGTAAGACACAAATGGCAATTATCCTGATACCAAATTATTCACTTACAGTCTCAATGTGTATTCAGTGATGAATTAACAATTGGAAAGTGCTCAACAGGAAATAGAAAACACTAATTTTGAGAGTTTAATGAGCCTAAAATTTCTAAAACACTGGGCGTTTTACTCAATTCCAGTATATTTGTTATATTGATTTCATTTTCAGTGCGAGAATATTTAGCCATAGTCACAACCAAAATGCTTCCTGCTTTGTAGAGTCAGAGAAACAAATTCAGCCTTAATCAACTATTTCAGCACCCCAGACAATTTATTTTCCTCAAAAGTAGAACTAAATAAAAGATAGAATACCAATATGTCAGCCTATTATCAGACGCTATAATTCATATGGTCCACATTCATTGTTTTCTCTGTAGGAGCATAATAGGCATGCTTTCAGATTTAGCGAGATAATTTTTTAAATGGAAATATAAAATCTACAAAATATATGAGGGCTGTCTCAAAAGTATCCAGCCATGTAATATGCAAAACAGAGGTATTTATGGCTGCATTTTTCTGGGACAGCTCTCATATATCTCCATGAGATTTTATACCAGCAAATCCATGACCACTAAACTGAAGGAAGAGGCAATCTGTATTTTATATGATATTTAATTTAACTCTTCTAATGCCCTTTAACACACAACACCCAACCATAAAGTCTAATTTTTTCTGTTTTAGAAATTTTAACATAATAAAAAACAAGAACGTGTAACTATTAATATTACCTGAAGAATAAAAATCCCTCGTCAATGGCAATCCAACACCAATTAATTGAAATACAATTCTTAAAAAAACTTTTGGTATCAGCAACTGAGGTTTAAAAAAGAAATCTGCTCTTGTACCTAAAATGCCAACAACTTTAAAACGAATTCTATGTCTAAAACTTAAGCAAAAATCTTGTGACTATTTAAAATGTAGAAGAGTGTAATCCAAACTGTCAGGTGTTGATCGTACACATTAATAAAAAAGAATTGGATTATCTAAGAAGTGAATAATTTTTTTAAAAGAGTCTATACTTTTAAAATGCATGGTAGATCAAATTCTCCTAAAGACTCCTTCACTTCAAATGTGGGATTACACTCTATACAAAGCAGAGTTTTAATAGATATTATGGCTTGCAGGAAGTAAAGGAAATTATCCACCCTCCAAGAAGGATGGGGCAATGATATCTGAGCAGAGAGCAGTAATGACATGCAAAAGTTAGGTGATCCTGAGGGAAAATATTGATATAATACTAACTGTTACCCTAAGGCTGAGCTGTATGTCAGGGGCAACATAGGAAAGATGTACTTACAAACCCCCACATTCCATCGAACTAGGGCCACTGAAATGACCCCCACGTTAGTAGCAGCACCATAAATCCTGGAAGAAACAGAGGGATAAGAGCAACATTGAAGCCAAAGGGATTCCCATGAATTCAATGGAGCAAATTTGCAGTAACAATTTAAAAAATCATATTAAAAAATAACAACAATGAGAAAACAAGTCTGGTTCAAAACTAAAACATAAAGGCAGAATAAGTATAAAGCCTGAAGAAATAGGAAGTTAAAAATATTTTCACAAGGTAACATCTTGTGAACCCAGACAAATCTACAAGTAGCTTCCACTTGCAAGGAACTTTCTGGAAACAGATCATTTCAATTTATACATTATCTATGTCACAAAAAATGAGGGAACATTGTCTAACTCATTACCTGAGGCCAGTGTAAATTTGATACCAAAACCAGACAAGAACTGTAAGGGTAAAGAAAATCACAGATAATTCATGAATATAGATACCTGCCTGAAGTTCATAGTTGATTTCTTCCTTTTCCTCATCCTCTAAGTCATTAATAAATCTTGTCTTTCTATTTCCACAATAAGTCCGCATCTCTACATTTCTTTTCATCTCCATTGCTTCTGAGATCTAAATTTATCACTTAATCTTTTGTGATAAAGGTAATTAATTTTGAGATTCTTTTTAGAACAATGCTCTTCTATGTTATCTACAAAAGCAATAGTATGCATCGATATGCAGAGGTAAAAAATATTACACGGAAAATTACTGTCTTTGGGAATAGGATCATAGATGATTTCTCTTTCTTTCTTTTTGCTTTTTAATGTTTATAAACAATATAATAATTATAATAAGGAAAACAGGTCATTTAAACAAATTCCAAACTTTTCTTTACACCAAATACCCTGGGGATCATTCTTTTTGATAACTTAATCTATCTCACGTATATCCCCTAGGTCAATTGGTTTGAAGACGAGGCATATACGCCAAGATGAGTGAAAAAAAGGCATTTCCATTGTTATATGTGGATTGAGTATTAATAAAGGTCTCATTCTAATTTTCAAAATTTGGGTTCAGTAGTATAGGTAGAAAGAGGTTACCTTTGAGTGTGAGTGTTGTGACTTATGCATTAATGGCTATGTGCATGTAGTTAAAGCATTAGGACAATCATGAAATTGAATGATTTATAAGATCAAATGTGTTTTGAACATTGCTTCAATTATATTCACAAAGATTGCATTCTCCATCTGATAGTGGTCATGTAATCTTCATTTTATATTTCTGCATGTTAGCTTTCAAAGGCCAATGTTTATTCTTTTTATTGCCTATAATGGTTTTTTAATGGAAAACATTAGTTTGAATTATGACCAACCTAGCATATATTTTGGAATGCATAGCTTTAAATGACTGCTAATAACTGCGGAAGTTCATTTCAGATGCTAAAATCTATGATAGTTATGTTAGAATTGAATGATATAGCAGGCACTTGGTAAGTTTATTAAGCACCAAGAGGCTTGGATACTACATATGTTATTGATGGAATAATTCACTGAAAGTGGTGAGCCGGTGTGGAAGAATGGAACATACCCCGACAAAAGACAGATGTGAGTGTGAACCCTACCACTTCTTATCTGTGTGACCTTACCCTCTCTATAAAATTTGAAAAATAATTCTGACTTTTTAACCTTGTAAGAATCAGAGAAAACTTACCTAAAACATCTGGCTTATAGTAATTTACACCTTCCTGACTACTGCTAATTTAATTACTAAATGATGCCATCTATGCAGTTCTTGTGCTCTAGGTCACCTACCATATTGTTGGATGAATGTACTGGTTGGTTAGTCAATCTTCATTGGCTTGTTGACATCTCCCTTTCCTGGTGGCTCCATGGCACTTTAGATGAAGATTGCAATGGCTATTTGTGAGAGGAAAAGGAGAGAACACATAGAAACACGCTCAACCCAGTGTAATCAGGAGGAAGCCTATGTGGACTCGAGAATTTCTCTACAAATCTTTCACCAATAGACGGGGTTATATAACCTGTCTCTGCTCATAAAGATAAGACCATCTCATGCCCTCTTGAGCAAGCTTACCTGGCCTTGTCCGTTTTGTCTCTCTCATACCCACAGCCTCTCCCTAAAATAGAGGAATCTGTCTCTTTCTATTTCCCAAGGCATTACAATTCTTTATTCTTCACAACCTTTAATGTTCCAATTTTCTGCTTTACAGTTGCCAACACAATCATCCCCTATGGAATTATAATCCCAGCAAGCAATGTGTGTAGTCAAAATTATACTGACAACTTTTTCTACCAGTTATAATAATCTAAACATCTTTGTGAGTTTAGAAGCTAATACCCCACCACCACCCCTCTCAAATTCCAAGCTTCTTCAGCTCTTGTTGTCAGGACGACAACTCATAAATGGGGATATCCAAGGTGATTATAATCACAATGCAGGTAGTAACGTGTTGTATTTACTGTAACTGCTGGGAGCAGGCATGAACTATATGCAAGTCTATTAACAAAGCATGTAAATGTTTCACTAAAATATGCTATTCAATTAACAAAGAATAATGAGGTAATAAGAAAAGTGACCGTAAGTTTAGCTGACTTCTATCCAGTTGGTGTAAGAGGCACATTGCAGATAGTTCAGAGAACATTATCAACTCTTCTTACAACAGTTTCAACCACTGTCTGAATCAAGCTATACAAGCATATCCATTAAATCTGCATTGGAAGCACATGAAGCAGAATTTGAAATAATTATTGATCAGGGAAATATTCATCATAGTTATTTCAAGGTTCTTCATAGCATTTGAGAATGTACAATGCTCCATTTCATTATAAAAAATTCAATCAGATCAATAATACAGATTTTTCATTTGCTGCTAAAATTTTAATCATAATGGGAAAATTTTAAAAGCTGGAGCTGGAAGGGGCATTTAAATGTCATTTTCGTTATTCCCCTGCCACAGAATTGACTTAATTCAATTTACATAGATCATTGTTGATTCCAGTTCTACAAATTGCGAATTAAAAACATGTCTGGCCTATTTGAAGGTCTAGAATGCTATTTTTTTTCCACCCTATATAACTTTTGTTTGTGGAAATGCAAGAATGTTTTCTTTTATTAATAGTTGATAGTAGACACTTCAAATTAAATTACAATATTAGTAAATAAAATTCCAGTTTAAAAATGCTTTTTCAGTCTCAGCTTACGGCTGGCTAATAATAACAATATGGATTATAATGACATTGTACGCTGTGCAAAGCATGAACAATTTCTTGGAGTTCTTTTGACAATTCCTCCAAAATACTGTCCAGAGATGATCATTAGTTCCATTTGTACGTGTTTTTTCAGAGCTGTTTTTATTCTATATTTGTTTTTGCTTTTCTGCATTTTATAGAATATATATATTCAGAATATATTTATTGCTTCATTTAATATTTAAATTGGTTCATAGGAGTGGTTCTAAAATTCAGTATGCATGCATCAGAATCACATAGCAACACTATTAAGAGCCTAGCTCCCTTAGCTTTATACTTTCTCTCTTTCATCAAAGATTCTGATTCTGCAGAAGTGGGTTAGCATCTAAGAAGATAAATTTTTAAAATAGAGCTTTAGAGGGTTCTGAGGTGAGTAGATTGTACAATTGAAAAACACAGCTGTCGTTTTCTTTTCTGTGCTATTCCTGTGAGAGGGTAGCGTATCAAGGTTACCCTAAACTTCCATTAATTTGGTAAAAGTTTCATTTTTTTTTCAGGATTTGAAAAAATTTCAGTGACAGAAATGATATGTTTGATACAATTTTCTGATGAAATCATTTCTATTTGGTGATTTTGAAGGGAACAAATCATTTACTTAATTTTCAAGTCCTTCTATTATTATGATTTTATCCAAATTTTTTACCTCTCCTTTAGTTAATTTTCATAGATAATGTTTTCCTTAGAAAAATGGTCATTATATTTAAAATTTATTTGTGAAGTGGAATAATAGTAGCCTTTATCTATATAAGTCTTTTCTTTTTCCTTCCTTTTTGTTTATTCTTTTCTATGTCCAAATTAGTTTAATACCAATTTTTTTTATATTTTGATATCTCCTAACCATGGACATGGTATAGCTGTGTTTTGATTTAGGTCTATTTTAATGTCTATCAATAATTTTTTTTAACTATGTAGATATCATTTTTATTTTTATTTTTTTAATTCATTTTTATTGTTAGACTTATTGGGGTGACATCTGTTAGCAAGGATTACATAGGTTTCAGGCATACAATTCTACAGTGTAGATATCATTTTTAAATGTATTTCCAGTTTTCATATAGATATTAGTGCTGATGTGAATAGAATATTTTCTTATTTTATTTTAATAATTATATTTGTTATATTGTAAGGGTTTTGATTTTTGTGTGCATTTGCTTATGTTAAGCTTTTGTTTTGTACCTAGAAACTTTGCTGAGTTCTAACTCTAATGGTCAGACATTGATGGTCTTGGATTTTCCATATAGACAACAACAATGTGTATATATAAACTTCATCTTACCTTCTCAATTTTTATTTTTCCCATTTCACTTTTTTTGTTTTTTTGTTTTTTTTCTTTTTTAAGCTATGGCTGCTAGATTCTCTAGCACAGTGCTGAACAGCAGTGGTGGAAGATAGCACATTTATCTTGTAGTAAGGCACGCTTCAAAAATCTCACAATTAATATAGCATTTGTTATAGTTTTCTTTTTTACAAAAAATAAGATGGACTATTTTTCTTAAATACTTTTATAAATAAGCATTGCCTGTTCTATGTAGTTTGAATCCATTTTATTTAAGCTGCCTGTGATATCAGAGGGAACTGGGATCTATCAGGCCATGAAAGATTTGATTGCCAATTCAATGTATTCTATCTCTTTATTTCCAACTTTTCTGATTGATTCTGCATTAAATACACCTCCTTTACAGATCATATATCTAGACTTTTTGTTTGCTTTAGTAGGGTGGGTATTTAATGTGATTTTTTTAGTCTTCCCTTACCTCTGTTGAACTGATACAATTTCATTCTTAATTCTTTACTTTTGGGTGATGAATTAGAAACAATTTATTCAGATTCTCTTTTTTCAAAGCTATTTTTTACTGTTTAATATGCATACTTATCAACATTTTTTCCAGAAATGTTTAAAGGATTCAGAATTTCTCTCTCATTCAACCATCTAAAGGGCTTTAACATACTTTGTCAACTCATTCACTGTTTGCCAATCAAGCTTTATCTTTAAAGAGTTTTCTCTTTTTTAAAATGTAAAAATAAACTAAACATATTGTGATATTCACTAATCAATTTGATTTCCTAAGATAGTTTGTCAAATTTTATGGCTTTACATTCTTTCTTGAAACTGATGCCTTCCCTTAATTTATAATTTTTCTCTCTAAGTACAAATTTTTGTAATTCATTTGGTGAGATTCACTGAATAGTATTTTCCTAGTGTTCATATGAAGATATTAGAATGCTTTTGTATTAATTCATGAATTATAGTTGCCTGAAAATAGAGGGAAAGGGTGTCAGCTATGCCAAAATAAAATGGCAAACTTCAGTTTACAGCCCATAATCCAGGCCCAAAACTATCAGATAGCTTCCCAATTTTACATTTCCCTGTGACAGGTAATCTTGAGAGTTGGATAATTGAGAGATTAGATAATTTGTTAACCAATATTGGTAAATTCTATCAAAAGCTTTTAGGAGTCCAGTATTCATTAAGCTGGGGTTCAGAGACAGGACTGGCCAAAAGCCAGGAGGAGCTCCATTTCTCAGTGGCCTGAGGAACCAGGAAAGCCATCCCACCAGTTCTCAGAGACAGAGATCCACACCAAAGCCCAATTATCAAACCAAAAGTACTGCCCGAGTTACAGCTCAACCATGGTGATATTTCTGACTACAACTGCAGGAAGTCTAGGACACCACAAAAGTTGACTACATAGGGACCCAACTATAGGGATGAATTAAATGATCTAGGTAAATTAACTAGGTTCTGACTGAAGTTTGGCAGCTAGAAACAAAGCTTGGCTGTAAAATTTTTTTCAAAGGTAATTTCTAATTTAAATATTTATTTGTGAAGCACAAAGATACTCGTTTGTGGTGCAACAACTTTGTACTTGCAGGAGAGTCTAACCCAGGGGTTTCCAACCTTTGGGTTTCCCTGGGCCCCGTCGGAAGAAGCAGCACTGTCTTGGGCCACACCTGAAGTACACTGACACTAACGATAGCTGATGAGCTTTAAAAAAAGTTGCAAAAATATCTCATAGTGTTTTAAGAACGTTTACAAATTTGTGCTGGGCCAATTCAAAGCCGTCCTTAAGTCTTAGCTTTCTAACCTGTTTATGTTCATTGAATGCACTGTGCTTGAATCTGTAATGCTTTCCTAAATATTTAGATAAAATATGAACACTTGTTTCCAAAGGAAAGGCTACAATTTAGAGAAATTTTATTCCAAATTCAATCTTTGTATTCACAAAATGAAGAAATCTAAGTATTTGAACATGTGCTATATGCCTAACCTGTTACAATGTGCTTACCTATGTGGTTTATTTAATTTTCAACCTTAATCTTTGAGAAGGCATAATTGCTATTAGTCTGCAAATGAAAAACAAAACAACAAAACAAAAACAAACAAATAAAAACAAAACAAGACTGAAATTCATTACATAATTTTTCCAAGGCCACAAAACTTATGTCTAATCAACTCTGGGACTCTTACTTCTTTTCCATCACGATGTCTTCCATAAGCAAAGCATGTTGGAATGTCTGGGCCATAAGAAGTTCAGTCCTCCATTTGACTAGCGTTATACGCCTTGAACATGAAAATGATCATAATCGCTAGAAGTACCTTTAACATTAAATTCTTACATTAACTATGATAATTATACACAGTATAGAAAACTTACTCCCACTGCATATCTAAAGTCATATGCTATCACGTACTTTTTCAAGCTGATGAGTGATGATAATATTCTTTTGCCTAAAACTAAACAAATCAATCATGTCAATGTATTTTTCATGTAAATTCAATTTAAATCTAACAAGTCAGTGATTAGATGTCAAGATGCTACTCTTGATATTTATTTTATTTTTTTAAAATCACCTTTCTAGGCCATTAAGGCAAACTAAGTAGCTCTATGGATTTTTACACAGAATACTGATAAAAATACAGGTGACTTCATAGTTGAGGATATTTATGGCTTTCTCTCTAATTAAATAGGGATAAAATAATATATTCTAAAGTATTTAATTTTAGCATTGCTTTTATATTTTAAAGTAGAGTAAAAAATCTGATTTAGTATGAAAAAAATTACCTTGCATTAGTATTCTTTTAAACTTCAAAGATGTAAGAAGTTCTCTTCAGAAAAGCACAAGATTTAGGTTTTAAATATTCTTTTTAATCTTTCTCATAGCTCTGTTTATCAATAGCTATAAACTTAGCATAGTGCAAGAAAAGTCAGCAGTTAAAAAGAAACATGCAAATTAATGGTATTGATGATCTCTGAAAGGAGTTGGGTCCGTATCTCCAACTAGATACAAAATTAGTGTAATTTGGAGCCAATGGATGAATACAGTCTTTTTCAGTTCACTGATACTTTTTAAAGGTACTGCTTTACTCTAGGAAACTCCTCTATTGTGTTTTCACTTTTCTTTTTTTCTTTTTTAAAATGTTAGCACATAATACTCTAACACATATAGTTTTACTGTGACATATTTTATTTGTGTGTTTTTATAATATTTTTTTCTTTAGGAAAAGTATATCTGAGAATGTTTTATCTGCAGAGCAATGGGGTCACATTATTTTTTTTCCTCTGTAAATATTAGTCAGTTTTCTTCTGACATTTTGGTGTCACTGAGATTTCTGAGACCGGCCTCATTTGTGTTCCTTTTATTTACCCAAACTGTGTCTTTTGAGCTTTCACAGGGTGGTAAGTGTGGCAAATCATAACCAAGATGGCAGGGTTATTACACTTACGAACTTTTTTTTTTAATCACATAGAGTTCACCTCTTTTTAAGCAGTTACATGCTTTTTTTGACTTGCATATTTGGAGAAATAGTTTTCCTTCTCTTCTAATCCTTAAAATTAACATTAAATTCTGGAATCCAATCTTTTAGTTCTGATGGCTTGTTGATGGTTGCCTCTAGGGGTATGTTGAAGAATTTTAAGATTGACGTTGAATTAATTGGCAAAAGAGTTTCACTACTAAGTATTTTCAAATCCAAGTTAAGGAAAGCTCTCTTCAAAATTTCCCTGTGTCTTGGTGATTCATTTCAATTTGCAGCCTCCTTTTCTTCAAACCAGCTTTCTTATTATTTCTTTCATGATTGATTTTTTTTTTTATCTTCTCTGTTCCTGCCTTTGGGAATACAGATTTTATGCATAACAGATCTCTGTGATATGCATACTTTCTATTTAACCTTTTCTTATTCTGATCCCTATCTCTTCCTTACAAGTTTTGGTAACTATTTCAAAATTATCTTCTATATTTAATTAATTTGTTTTTTTTTCTCATTATAATCACCCACTATGATAACCTCTGTTCTGTTTGTTAATCATATACTTTGCGTATCAGTCAGGGTTGACAGGAAATGTATGCCATTCTCAAGTTTGGTATGTTTAGCAAAAATTTTCAAAAGGCACTCACTACCCGTTTGGTCTGAATATAAGGAAACCACAAGGACACGTGGACACAGTGTGCTCTTCTTCCCTGCCACACTCGGCTGTGCCTGACATGAAGGGGCAGTTACCAAAACCTGGACACAGACACAGCCTTGTGGAATGGATCACTAATGGTTAGGAAACTCATAGCAACTCAATAGGGAAAGAGTCAAAGAATAGTCAATAGAAAAGTCTTTTAGAATAAAAATGTAATCATCTCTCTTTTCCAAGAGAATTGAAAAGATAAAAGAAGAAAACAGACCAACAGTATGAAATAACTTTTCTTTTAACACATAATGTATGATAACATGATATGGCAGAATTGAGACCAACCATATTAACCATATTAATAAATCAAAATGGGTGTAACTCAGTAACAGAAGATTTGTCTGATTGGAGTACACAAATCAAAACCCAGTTCTTTGGTGGGTAGAGGAGACCCATCTAAAAATAAAGTAATTCAGAATTGCTAAAGATAAATGGATGGGAAAATATACCAGGAAAATGCTATAAAAAGAGAGCAGGGGCAATGCTTCTGATAATGAGCGTGACTTTTAGTTCAAAAATCATTAAATAGTACAAAGAATGTAGGATTGCCAGATATATCCAATGAAAATACTGAAATCTCAGATAAGTTTGAATTTCAGATAATCAGTGACTATTTTAACATACTGATGTTTCATTCAACATTTGCAGCACTACTTAAATATTATTTATTGTTTATGTGAAATCCAAATATAGCAGAGATTAGTGCATTTTTTCTAACAGTCCTACTCCTTTCCCAGTAAATAGTGGTTACCCGAGCAGTAACTAGTGTTTACCTGAGCAAGCACAACTTGTGTGATGTAGTCATAAACAACTTTATTTTTGTCTCTCACTGTCCCTTTAAAGCTGCTGTTTTTCCAACAGGTGTTACTCTCTACAATAGAGTTTCTAACTCTTCAGCGTACAGTTTGAGAAAGAAGTAAGGAGGGAAGAAAGTTCTGGCTTGACTGAGTGTTGTGGTTATTGGCGTAAGGACCCTCTTGCAATATGGTCACAACTAACCATTTCATTCGTGTTTCTTCACCCATCTCCCCTTGCCATCTCTGGGAATAGCTCCCTTACAGTTTCTTTGGTATAGGTGAATGCATCTCACACCTGCCTAGAAGTTCCAACTTCCTCACCTTGCAGGAGGAGTAAAGAAAGACCTTCAGTTTATCTCTGTTGATTTTGCTTTGTCCCTCCAGGTGGTCTCTTGGATAGGACCCAAGACAACCTATATGTGGCTGGTATCTATCATAGGAAGCACTCATACATTCATGGCTTCCATTAATTCTGAGACGCTGACCCCTGCAGCCACTTCTCCTTTGCTCAGTCATCAAAATAACTAGACAGCTCATTGCTAGCTAGCCCTTTGGGTTTTCTAGGGACAAACAGACATCATTTCACTCTATTCTTTATGCTGCAAAGGACACGTCGTGCTTTCTGAGTCGATGCCATGAAGTCGCTCTCTGATTCTTTCTAATTCTTCTCTTGCATTTTGCCTATTGAAAATATATTGGAAATATCAAGTATCAATTTTTTTAAAAATCCACACAAAATATTTAAAAGAAAAGAAAATATGTTTTAGTAAGTTAGGCGCTACAAAATGATACAACTGCAAACTACAAGCTTTGAAAGTATAATGAATAGGTGACAATAGGGCTGCATAATTTGACTCAATATTTTCAGTCTTTTGAAGGAAAGGCTTCCAAAAGATCAGAGCACTCACTACAAAGTCTCAACTGTTCTCAAGATTTTTTATGGAGGTAAAAATGAGAGCGTATCATAATGTGCTATTTTATAAGTACTACTTTTACTATGAAAGAATATATATTTATTATAGCAGTATGAAAAATAGGGAAAACAAAACAGGAAAACAAAAATATATAAAATTACCCTTACTAGAAATAACCACAATTACCATGTTAGCATATACCTATCACTTTTCTAGGTGTAACTGTACATGTATTTTAAATAATGGTACACACACCATACAGGTATTGCAACCTACATTTTTTCCACTTAATTATATAATGTAAACATTTCTCATTTCACTTGGTATTCTTTTTCATCAAATTAACATTTCCATAAGTAATATCCTCCAATTCACTTGTTCATTCCCCTGTTTTAGATGTATTACATACAATCCTCCAATTGATATCTTTGTATCCAAAGTTATCACGCAGGTCATCTAATTTCCTTAAGATAAAGGTATGGGAGCTATAAATTTTAAATTTACATACCTATAATTTTAAAACTTCTGACACATATTGCCAAACGGTCTCTCATAATGATTGTGCACAACTGTACTACCCACCAGCAACTTCTGACAGTGTATCTTTTGTTACATCACCACTAATACTGGGTATGACCATACATAACAATAAACATAGTTAATTTGATTTTTGTTTTGATAACTAACTTTACCAACATTTTAAAACCTATTCAATGGTATTGATATAAATGGTTTACAAAATAGAATTTGTGTTTGCTTATAAAGTTTAGGAAATGCCCAGGAAACCAAGAACTTTACTGCAAAATTTTTCAGGGCCTTTTACACGCTTAACATACTAAAGTATACTATGAATTACCAAATATCACACTTTAGGTCCCTAATTTGCTTTCTTCTGATAAAAATGTTTTCTATAATAGGATTTGTTTCTTAAATAATAAAAAGAACCCAATTTCAAGTTGAAAAACACTATCCTTTGGGCTGAAATTTGCCTGTCATGTTCAAATTATCTTCCCTTTAATGGTCTCTTTCTACAATTGCCTTCGTGAATAAAGTAGGTGTAGATGAGTCTATTTGGGAGGGAAAAATAGAAAGAAAACTGTTTTGCTAATTTTATGTTAATTATTTGTAGGTAATATAAAATATTTTCCCATATTTTGTTTTATTGACTGGTTATATAATCATTTATTTTTTGCTTCAGTAAAAGATCAAACCAGCTCTAAAATATTTCTTGATAATATTCCTAGAAGCTTTACTGTTAGATAGTTACAACTCAAACTGTAAGGAAAACATTAAGATGTATATTCTCTGAAAATACTTATACCATCTTTTTAACCTGCATTTTTTCCTCACTGATGCAACTAAGGAACTGTGTATCAGTCAAAGAATATTATGCTATTATATAAAATATTTCTAGAGAAAATTGACCAATCATTCAGGCATTCTCAGAGTTTTCAGTCTTGTTATAAAATAAAGATATACATTTAACGGTGTTTGTGTTCAGAATTCTGTTTAAAGTTGCATAGTATAGAAACTGTGCGAAATGAAACACTGTATTTTAAAAGTTGTGAAGTGGTCTTTTGCTAAAATGTTGAATTTTCAGGTGTTTGAACAAACTATACATGAAACCCAAACACAATTTTTTGAAATAATTGGTAATACTTTTTCATACTCCATCAAGATATTGGACATGTGAGTTGAAACCATTCAGGTTTTATAAAAAAGACCTGAGGGTTCTTCTTTTAATGCTAAAAACATAAAAAGATACTTTTATTGGTACTGACAGATCATGAACTTCTAATAGCAACAGGGAGGAGATATTTTTTTATTTTTGGAAGGTAAGAAAATAAATTAGGAAAAGTCTGAATATTTTACAGACTTTTATTCAATTAATTTTATGGAAAAAAACTATTTTATTTTTTTCAGGAAGGCCATGCAAGTTCCTAGTTTCTCTGAACCTTAATAAAAATATGATGTGTGTTTAAGAAACAATTTACAACTCCATTGATAGGGACAGTGTCCTTCAGCCCAGTAGCACCCATATTGCTTTTCTCTAAATGTATCATGTCTTTTTTGTTCTTCTATTCTTACATCATCACCTCCTTTTGTGTTATAGATTTATTTTTCTAGGGACTGTTTTCATTCCTTCATTGTTTCTATTATATTTTTCTGAGTTATGTTTTTATGAGTTGCCCTGGATATTAACATTAGCATATTCATTTATAATTTAGTTCAGATAAATAACAACTTAATTTAACTAGTACACAAAATTTTTGCTCCTAAATAACCTCAATCTTTTCCTCCTTCCTTGTGCTATCATTGTCGTACAAGTTATATCTTTATATAAGCCCATTCTCACAGTTTTGTAATTATTATTTTATGCTATTGTCTTTTAAAATTAGGAAAAAATGTTACAAATAAAAAATTCACATGTACTGTATTTTATGCTTACCTGTGTAGTTACCCTAGTAATCTTCTTTCTTTGTTTTATTCTAGCCTGAAGAATTCTCTTTAGTGTTTCTTATAAGAAAATTCTATTAGAAACAAATAGTCCCTGTGTCTTTTTTAAAATCTGGGAATATCATTTCTCCTTCATTTTTGAGGTATAATTTTGCTTGATGTAGAATTCTTGGCTGATAATTGTTTTCTTTCAGCACTTTAACTATGTCATTCTAACCATGTTCCAGCTTCCATGGTTTATGATGATAAAGCACTTACTAGACAGCTATGGAGGCAGGCTCTTTTGTATATAAGTCAATTTACCCTTGTTATTTTCAAATTTGAGTGTCTTTGAAATTATCCTACTTTGAGTTTTCTGAGCTTCTTGGATGCGAGATTAGTTTCAATAAATTTTTTTAGTCACTATTCAAATATTCTCTTTGCTTTAAATCTTTTCTTTTTTTAATACAATGCCCAGGCCCTACCCCAGACTAATTAAAATTGAATGGCCATGAGATTGCTACTTGAAAAATTTCCTCCAGGCAATTTTGATCTGTAGCCAAGGTTAAGAATCACTTGTTTTAGAACCTATATTTGTGTCATTATTTTCCTTTGACAAAACTATATGACCAAGCTGTATATTCTGGGGCATCTGTAGTAAGAATGCTATCATGATAAGGGTAATAAACAGGTGACAATACCTAAAGAGGTATGTGTATTTGGAAAGTTGGGCTTTGGGGTATATTCGCCTTGAGGGTGATCTATTTGCCTCAGGTAAGTTAATAATAATTTATTTTATTAATATAATGTATTATTATTAACTTTAAAGTTATCTGTACTTTTCAAGAAAGAAGTTCTCAGATTATTAAACTATATCAATTTTCTAGTAGTTCACTTAAAAGTAAGCATTGATGGACTTAATGAAGTGACTGGAGCAAGAGCAAATTAAAGAAGAAATGATTAAGGTGTAGTTTTATTCTCGTGGCATGTAGACCTACTTACGAAACTGTAAGAAAAGAAAAATGTGAAGTATTGTGATAATTACTATGAAGAGGGAGGTCCAAAACAGTATACAATTAACCCGCATTTCATGTTCATATGTGTGCAGAGCACTATGGACATTGACTTAAACCCGAGTGACTCCATAGTTAGAACATGCGCAGTAAGAAGCATCTGGAGCCAGCGATAAGCAAGAGCATTTACATGCTGGCGCGCTGCCAAGACGACCCCACACCTGCCATCCGGAAGGGGTAAGGCTTGTGAGAACAGAGATAAGAAGGCTGAACTTTCGACTGACAGCAGCTTGCTCCCCCATCTTGCTGAGACCTCCTACTGCTGGGGACTCAACCAAGGCATCTGCTGCAGGAGGCCCTGCCGGACAGGAAACTCAGCAGCTGTGGCCCAGACTGGCCCAGGCCTAACACCTTTCACTGGACTGGCTCATTACTCATTGCCTCTGTACCTTATATGCCTGTGTGTGTGTGTGTGTGTGTGTGTGTGTGTGAATTGAAAGTGTGAGGTAAGCATTCAAAAATGTATTAATGAGGTCTGTCTTGCTTCTTCGGCTAACCGTGGAAGTTTCTAAGGCACCGAGAGAATGAAGGGCCTCAAGGGGCCCGTCTGGCCTGGCGGAGATTTGGTTTCCTCTTGGGAGTGCTCCACCGCTGGTTCTAGTCCAGTCGAGTTGCAGGAACAGACTGCATTGTGGCCACTTCCCAAGCGCTAGCGACAGTGTGTAAGTGGTTGGGGAGCAGAGAAGGTGTGTGCGTTTTGGGGGCCGGGGGGGCATCAAGAAAGTCTTAGTATAAAGAGCATAGTATGGACACCAAATAACATACAGAAGCTGTGGAATCCAGGTAACACTCAGAAACTTTCTAGTGTTGGCTAAACTCTTTCCTCACATTTAAAACTGGTGTGGTAATAATTGGCACACGTAACTTTTCAAGGATATTGTGAAGAACACAGTCGTGGAACCATGCATATGAAAGTAATCTGGCAATCGTGAAATGCTATCTAGAGATCAGCTACTGCTAATGTTACTTATAACTTCGTGTTTTCTTTTAATGTTCTGGCACAAAATACGCACACAAAACAAAATACAGAAAACATGATGAAAAACTCGGTAAATCATGTCTAACAGAAAGGATGTGTCATAGTTCTATAAATGTTAATCCCCTAATTAAGAGTTGTGTATATCTTGACTTCGATTTTCACAACGTGGCCAAATAAGCTTGTATTGGTATTTAACAGAGTGATACTTATTATCCTAATCCACATATTTCCTAAGAGGACCACAGAGGACTGACTGGAGAAGGAATGAATATTACAAATCCTTCTTTCCATTCTACTCCCCTGCTTCTCCATGGAAGTGACGGGCAAACTGAGAGGATGAGACAAAGATGCTTTATGCGTTTCCTCATAGTTTGTATGTGTGTGTGTGTGTATGTGTGTGTGTATCTCCTATACACATATATACATAGCTCCTAGATACATATATATAACTCCTCTATATATATATAGTTCCTATATATGTATATATACACACACACACACACACATAGCTCCTATCTATCTATTGATATATAGCATATATATATATATATATATATATATATATATATATGTATATATATACACACACACACATATAGCTCCTCACCTTCACATGCCACCAAGCTGCTACAACGGTCTCAGGTTTGTATGTGGGTTTGCATTGCATTGTGCCCTGGGTTTCAGAACCCTAATTTTGTCTAATTATCAGTGAATCTATAATGATAAAGCATACACAACACACCAGTATACAGATTTTCTGCAGGCAAAACTGCTGTGCCATAAAACAATATAGGTAAATCAACAGCCGACACCAATAACCGTTTCTCTCTCCTGTTACATAAGCTGTGACACCACTTGCCTCTGCTTGATTCAGAAGAGTGTGCATTTTCATTGTGAAGCCAGGCTGGGTTTCTCCTGCCTGTGACACATGATTCTCATGACAATGGTCAAGAATGCAAGAGTTTATCTAACCACACAACCATCTTTAAATGTGCACTTGGTCATGGAGAGCATCACATTGTCTCATATACTGGTGACCATAGCGCATCCTGTGGAGAAACCCCAAGAGAGCTGGGCCCTCATCTCCACCTAATGGAATGCATGTGCAAGTCACGCAAAGATGAGCAGAGAGACACAATTCTAGTAAAGGGAAGGAAAACATAATCCAATTGAATACAGGCTACATAGCATTTGCTCCAGAAGCAATCTAAAATCTAATTAGGCATTGGAGAAAGTCACCTGAATAAGATTATGCAGAGCGAGACCTGGAAATAGAAGAATTTTGAACTTAACTTTTACAGATTCAAATTTATGAAAAATAATGCATTTTAATGTTCCCTGGGAACTTAATAATAGGAGAGATTTCTTATTATTTAAAACTAAATGACCGATTGTGATGCATCTCAGTGTCTTAGCTGTGACACCTTTCCCCTGTCACATTTGCTCTTGGGGGAGTACTTAACTAAAGATGGCTGTAAGGCTGCATTAGCCCAGTAGGACCGCCTGTCTCATCTACTTCTCTTCTCTCACTTATGGTAAATAGACGAGGAGACGTCTTACCCGGAAGTAAGGGGAGGCTTGCCTTTTACCTGCTTCTCTTCTCTTTGCTCTGAGAGCCATTCTTTCCTCTGAGTAAGAGGAATGGATTATTAGTGTCACTTTCTCATGATACTTTCTCTGAGTTTCTCTTGCACCAGGCAGGAGGCTAGTGAAAATGTTCAGAGTCTAATTTGCAGACCCACAGGCTCCAGAGGCTCCTCTTTTAGGTCTAGAGCAAGAGCCTTTCATTACAACAGAATATACCCACTCCTCACTTAACAACCTACCTGTTTAACGACTGCTCAGATCACCAGTTCTCTCACCAGTGTGCGTGAGTCTTGGGAACCCCCTCTCTCATTCCTTGTCTGGTTCCCACAATTGGTTAGTATTCACTACACGAAGTATTCACAATCACGCAAGACTACCTATTTGTTTATAAGTGTGGTGTCATTGTATTGAAAAGTACATACACTATGGCACCGCAACATACCACAACACACCACAATACATCTGCCTTTAAGCTCCTTCTTTATCAACCAATTCACTTAAGTCATAGGAATGTAGCTTGGTCATTAAGTGAGGAGTGCCTGTAGTATGTGAGCCACATATATAATTTTAAATTTCCTAATAGCCACGTGAAAAAAATTTTTTTAAATAAGGTAACATTAAATTTAATAATATATTTCATTTAGTCTAACATATCGATAGTTATTATTTCAACATAAAAATTATTAATGAAATGTTCTATCTTCTTTTTTCTATACTAAATCTTTGAAATCCAACATATATTTTATACTTAGCACATCTCTCAATTCAAATGAGCCACATTTCAAGTGCTTGTGAGACCTGCGCTTAGTGAATACCTACTAGACAGTGCAGGTCTAGAGTCCTGATTTTATCTCCATTAGAGGTAGGAAGAGGTTTTAATTTCTTGGATAGCTTTCTTAATCAAAGAAGTCCAGGAGGTGCCTATTACAAAATAGCATACCAACAGAACTATATGTTATTATTTATAAAAAGAGAGCTTATACTCTACCTTGAACATCATCTGCTTCTTTGTACATTTTCACTTAGTTCAGCACACCAGTTATTAAAATTTCAAAGCCTAACTTATAATTCACTGGGATGAAAAACATTTTAGCTTACCAGGCCAGAGGGTCCATGGTCTCCTGAAATGTTAGGCCTGTTTGAATTTTCAGCTCAATCCTTGTAAATTATAATTGTCGATAAAAAGGCAAGTGAACTATTCATGGGTAAAGCTTGTAGAATTATTAAGGCCATAGAATATTTCATAAAAATTAACAAAAAAAATGAACATATATTTCAACTTAAGGTCTTTGTAATTGCATTCCTTACACTTTTAATAGCAAATTATTATTTACTGATTCATATTTTAGCTAAAGTGCAAACCTCAGCTAAAGATGTTTATACATATAGTGCAATAAAAAGGGGATATTTTAAATTTGAATTACAAAGTTTATATACCATCGACCTTTAACTTGATATATTTGATATTGTCCAATAAAGATAATTACTTTTTGGTTGTAATGTAATGTCATACAGTGTGACCATTCACAGTAATAGAGAGCTTTGACCATAAATAGCAAAAAAAAAAAAAAATCAATTAATGAAATTCCACAAGGTGTCATAATAATTATCATACCAAAGAGATATCTAACTTGATTAAGTCATGATATAGGAACTTCAGCAGCAATTTCAACTCCTCTATCAGCTATCAAATGTAGATAAAGAAAGAAAATCTCTTTGAACGTACATACATATTTTTACCCTTTTATAAACTCATCTAAGTCTTTGAAACACAAAAATCTCATTGTTTGGTTCAACTATAAAAGCTCCACTATAATGTTATGGAACCCAGTATATATACTTATTCACATAAATTTCTTATCTCTATTATTGACCATAGATTGCAATGAATATATGATGTTCTTATTTACCTTTTCCACACCATTAAATATTTTAGAAGTATTTGAATAAGACCTGTGCACACCAGTATAAAAATTATTAAAATTATAGACTCCATAACCACAATACCTAGATTTAAATTTTTGCTACATAACTTGCTAGCTTTGTATCCTGAACAATCTGTTAAAATTCTGTGCTAATAATTCAAAAAAGGGTATCCTGCAATTTATAAAAGGGGGTAGCTTTCCCTCTTTGAGTTGAAACACTTTATCATATAAAAAAGGAAAGCAAAACAATTGAAAAAGTTAAAATATTTTTAAGTACATGAAGTGTTCCAACTACCAAACAAAATACATAACCAAGTCTCTCCTTAATAAACATAACTTCTTCACACCCTGACCTCTGTATTTTTTATTGGAAGAGTAATAACATGTATCTTAGCAACTACACCTGGACCGAAAGCACTTGGGAAAGTCTTGGCAGCATTCAAGGTCAAAGTGCTCTAAGCTTAGATTGAAGGCCAAGAAACTATATACCACTTTGCTTCTAAAATGTATTAATAAATTTGTGTAGATTAAAAGATTGAGAGTAAAACAATTAAAAAGAAGAGAAAGAAGAAAAAAGAAAGGAAATAAAGAGGAAATAGAAAATACTTAATGGATAGGTAAATAACGGTGCAATGACAAAGCTGGATGACCTAATGTAAGCAAATTTAAATTTAGATATTCATCTAATGCCAGTAAATAGTTGACCAAGTGTTAGGGTTTTGATAATAACAATAAGTAGAAATTGGTAAGTAATTATTGATTACAGAAGACAAAATGGAGGTGATGTTTCATAAATATATAATTTTATTAATGTCTGCACACATAGTGAAGACAATTCCTACATAAGATCTCATGGACAAATGAATAGGAAGCATAAGGGATGCAGATTTTTCTATTGGGATTAGGTAGTAACAATCTCAAAGGCCTCACTAGCGATGCTATTAGAATACAGTTAAAGGGATTTGAAAACACTGATATGTGTTATTCTCATTTCTATACATGTAGAAATTGGAAAACAACTTTCAAGAAAGACTTCAGGTTTTCAGTGGCTGTAACAAAATCAGAACCTCTAACTGTCCTAAGCATATTGTGGGATTTCCCTGAGAGTCGAGATCAGCCCTTGAAGTCCAGAAAAGATTAAAGAGGTAAGACATTCTGAAAACATTGCTGAGATGGAGTGCTTGTGAATTACCTTGCCTGATGCATCCTAAGGCAGGTTAAAATGAGTAACCCCAATTTAATTATTCTGACTTAAAGACAAAATTTAAAATTATAGTGACTTGGAACCTGTTAAAAGAATTATGTAAGCTATTCAGTTTGACTCACAATTTTGATCATGATGTTCATAGTCGGAGAGTCAGAAAAATGAAATGCCTTAAAATTCTTACAATCAGGATGTGTGAATAATTTTGAGAATGGATCTTACTAAAATATGAGATATTTAAGGTTGAATTACTGCCTCGTATAGGGCAGGAAGAAATGGTTTGAGTCTGTAAGAGAGAGTCACAGATCTTTATCCTCAGGCAGGAGCATTTTGTCCTGAAGAGGGTGTGTTTTTACTTTCTAACATGATTGCAGACATTGAGAAAGCAGAATGTAAGACTGAAAATCAGACTCCAAAAGTCAGGGTACACACTATCTCACACACACACACACACACACACACACACACACACACAAGATGTTTCCATGGGAGAAAACACTAAGCAGTGTAATGATAAATATGGGTTTTTTCCCTATCAGAAAGGACTCCTAGAAGTCATTTTATTTATGTTCCTTATTTTGTAATAAAGACTAAAATGCAGAAAATGATGATCTGGGACAAAAACCCTTCTCTCCTGATTCCAAGTCAATACTATTGCTTTCCCCCCTTGTGCCATTTCATTAAAGTACATAAAAATATACTAATAATATAAGGCAACAAGTTAATATAAGGATTTAAGAAATTAAATAAGTGACAAGAAGGCTTAGATGATCAGAGAAGTTTTCCAGAGTAAGAGGAATGTGGGTTGGAACCTGGAGAATGTAGATGTCAGGTGACAGTGTCACTACAGAAGGAACACCAGTTGGAAGAACAGAATATTTCTACTCTGTGTCACAGAGGGCACTAGAGGGCAAGTCTCTATTCCTGTCACCCTTAAGTTACAGCGAAGATACTAGTATCTCTCTCAGCCAGGTAGTCCCATTAACTTATGTATTTCCAAGACATTTTAATGTATATTATGTCTTTTGCCTAACACAATTACCCTGTATGCTACTGCTAATGTTTTATCTGTAATAAAAAACAGAACAAGCAAACAAACAAACAAACAAAACCCTGAGGCTAACCTATTTTGCTTGATTTATCCATGGTTGTATAGCTATTTAGCCACAAAGACAAATTTGAATGCAGGACTTGTGACTCCAAGCCTTGTGCTTTCTTGTTATATCACAGCTAGGACTCAATGCAGCCTGACCCCGACACAGTTCTTGGCTAATGGAAAATACTGGAAAAAAGGTGTAGGGGAATTTTGAAAAGATTGCTACCCCTTTTTGTGAAGGAGTCGATTATAACTCTAATCTGGATTTAACTTTAAGGAATTCTAGCACAACTGTCTCATAAATCTGTTTCCCTCATGGCTACTTACGTGTCCTTGGGCTTTTTTGTTGGCAGAAAGCTCAAAGATTAATGTTGCTGGGACATGTTTAATGTCCCACACGTATTATGTGGCTCTTTTTTGCACCATCTAACTCTACCTAGTGAAGGGTAAGGGAAGGATATGATAGAATTTCACTAAGTTAAAAATAAGTACATTTTATTGATAATGATATTGTAACTCCATCTTAGAAATGCCACAGCACTGCGTTTTTGTGTCTTAGTGGAAACCAAGTCACCTCACATCTGTACTTTACTTTTCTATCTAAGTTCACCAGGGATTTGGCAAATTCAAGATAAAATCAGTCAAGTTGTTAAAACAATAACAACAAACACTGACGAAACAGTTAAAATATGTCAAATAGATGATGTTTTATGATATACTATTGTAGGAGAGGAAAAATCATTTTTCCTTTACCCTTCTAGTTTCTTGACGAAGATCCTTCCTGTTCACCATAATAGAACACAGATTAACTGGAGAAAAACAAACAGAAGTTTAATAACACATATACCTCTTATATGTGCGGGAAATAACCCAGGAATATTGAATAATGCTCCAAAATGGCATCATCTTAAATACCATCTCCAACTAAAGACCAAAGATGTTGGGGGCAAGGAGGAGCCAGTTATGCGAGTCTATCAGGAAAAGCCGGGGTGGGGTGGGGGTTGGTGCCTTTTCCATCATGAGTGTTTCTAAACCATTAGTCATTTTCCTCCTCTTGGTACAGAGAAAGACACCCTTACAAATTGAAGGTTCCCTTATGAATGTCAATGTCTCTTACAAAAGGGTAATTTCTATTCAGGTTTAGAGCTTCTCCTGTGCTTTCTGTTTTTTAAAAATAACCAATTCAAGACAAGGTTTATGCCAAGGAGACACAGTTCGGAGTCCAAACTGACTTTAATGATTGATGGATTTTGCATGATACCAATTTAACTACTCCTTTAATTTAAGAGCTGTATCAGCTATGCTGACATACTACTCAGATTCCCCTTCAAGAGAGGAATGCTCTCCTGGATCTGGGGGAGAATAGTTGAGTTGATAGCCTCCAGGTGATAAATTTCTGGGTTAGCTTCAGGTTTCCAGCTAAGGTCATATTTTCTTGGGATGACTTCTAGCCCATGCCTAAGAGAGGTGGCATTAGCTGAGGGCATGCTGTTTGGAAGGCGTCCCCTAGCTAATGACAGAACAGAGGCCTCAATATTTTCTCCCTGTGCAGAACTCACTGTCAGACAATGTGTGTTCCAGCACTCTCAACCGGCTGGCAGAGACTTGGTAAGTCTAAATTGCTATCTGACAGGTCCCCTACCCCATGCTGATATCCCCCATTCCCTTCACAAGTGTTATTCTTGAGTAGCTGTAAAATACAATAACTGTTAACATTCCTATTAGAAATAATTGAAAATTCTAATTGCAATAAAGGCTTAAATTTTTTTAAGTTAAAATGTCACCTCCTCTATGACATCTCTGAGTTTTCCAGGCATACTCAAATTGCTCAGTTCCACACATTGTTGTTCATCTTATATTACAACATGCATCACTGTGTAATTATAATTATTTGTGTAGTTGCCCTTTCTAAATCTGCCAGATGAACTAGTGTGTACTTTTTCCACTATATCTCTGTTAGATGTATTAGCTGTCTCTATGTACAATACACATTTAGAAAGCAGCATTATTTATCTGAAAAACTTAGTCGTTTTAGAACAGTAGATTGCATGGGATTAGGGGATTAAGGATGGAAAAAATGTCTAAGAATTGTAATCAGTCTCTCTCTGCTGAATGATCCACCCTTACTTTACCCTCATAAAGAGAGATTAATAACTGAAATATGTACTGGCTTAATGCTCAAATAGTAGCACAGCAATGCACACAAATACCTCATATACAGTAATATTTAGTTACCTTGAAGGAGTGTTTGAATTAGAAATCATTCTTAAATTCTACATTTCAACCATCTTTGCCTATAAAAAGGATATCATGCAAAAAGGGAAATCTTATAACAAAGTAGAAGCCTGAGAAATAATGCAACAGAAAAGCACCTGCATTATAGAAAATTCCTAGTAGAATTACAAATAATGTAAGAAAAGGCAATCAATATATCAGTTAGCTATGGTTATAGTTTGGTTTCTGAAAGTTTCTATAATAAGATTGATAGTTTCTTTGGTAATTATGTTGAGCTAGTGTAATATATAGCATAGATGGAAATAACACAAATTGGGTAAATTTATTATATAATTTTACATCTCTAGATATTAAACAAATGTACTCATTTTTTGAGGGCAGGTGCATTTTAATTGAAACCACTGATAAGACACTTTCCTTAGGTACATACCATAAAAATTAAAAGTTATAAAATTCAAATATATTTTTGAAGGTGAAAGTAATGTCACTTACTGGCAGGCAATAATAACAAAATAAAACCAAAAAACCTGAATTGAAATCTTTATGTGTTTAGAAAGAACAAAATAATTATAAATATGATGCAAACAAAATTATTAATAATTTTTCCTATTATTTCATTTATTTTCCTTGACTGTTACACTTATATAGTACTGTATTTGTGCACAAAGGAAGATGTTTTGCCATCATGGAGTCAGAATAAGCTGGTGGCTAGAATCCATTATACAAAAGTGGGTCAGATCAAGAGCAAGTGAACATAAATAAAGCTGGAATCTGTACTCTAAAGTCATATAACAAAGCTGAGTGGAGTCAGAATGCATAGTCAGGAGCAAGGCTAATAAAAGAAGGAGATGCAGGTATCCAGAGTAGTCAAGTTGAGACAGATGAATGAAAACCCAGAGTAGTAATCTAAGTTCCAGAAAAGGAGAGAAATGGGTTAAAGTTGAAGAAAACATCCATAAAAGGAACAAATGAAATTCTGGATTATAAATAGTGTTTCTGTGATTTCTTTGACCCAAACATTTCCATCCTTAGTTTTAAATTCATGGACAATCACTTCAAAGCAATGCCTAATATATAAAGGAAATTATTCATAGTATTAGTTGCATATATCAAATGGCCAGGTACCCTTTCCAATAAGAATACTGTAGTCGCCCCTTATCTGTGGGAGGTGTGGATACCTGAAACCACAGATAATACCAAACCCTCTATGTATATATTTTTTCCATATATACATACCTATGATAGTTTAATTTATAAACTAGGCTCAGTAAGAGATAAACAATAATAACTGAATGTGATCTCTTTCTCTTTCTCAAAATATCCTATTGTAGCGTACTTGTCCTTGTGATGATGTGAGATGACAAAATGCCCATGTGAGGCATAAAGTGAGGTGAATGAGACATTATTAAATAGAATAAGGGTTACTTGAACACAATCACCATGATACAGAGACAGTTGGCCTGATAACCAAGAAGGCTACTAAGTGATTAAAGTGTGGGGAGATTATACAACATGGATATGCTAGAAAAGGGATGATTTATGTCCCTGGTGGGATGGAGAGGGAAGGCACAAGATTTCATCACACTATTCAGAATGGTGTGCATATGAAACCATATGAATGGTTTGTTTCTGGAATTTTCTGTTTAATATTTTTGAACTGCAGTTTACACGGGTAACTGAAACTGGAAAAAGTGAAACCACAGATAAGGGAGGACTACTGGAATAAGTATATGTAAACATGCTTTTTGTTATGTCTTTGAAAGTAAAAAATAATATATGTCAGGACATATCCATTGATTTAACTGAATTTTTTTGTGAATGAGTACAAAAAAAATTCAGTCAAATCAATGGGCATGTCCCGACATATCAGTGGGTTTGTCCTGAAAGACTTGATTCAAAGTTATGGTCCCAGCCATTCTAGAACTATTTATCTTTATCCTATAAGAAGGCGACTTCATCAGAATTCCCTAAGGCTATTGTATTTTAATTTTGATAAGAAGTGTATCTGAAAATTGATTGTTTCAGAAGACTTCCTTTTGAGGTCGTATATTTCAACCTACTGAGATATAGCTTACAAAAAAAAAAAAAAAACCTACTCACATAAACATGTGCTATGAGAGAAAGCACTACTCAATTTATCATCAGACTTCTGTTGGAAGATATTTTTCAAAACATCAGTCTAGGGTTATTTGTATAGTCTCTTTTTTGAAGCACTTCGGTTGATTAAACTGTTGAGTAGGAGAGTTTGAGCCAGGGGGGCTTGAAGAGAAGGCACACTCTGTCATTCTTTTCTTTATGACTTCCAACCAATTGCTTCATCTTTCTGTTTATTTTTTGTATTCTTTTGTGGGTTTTTTTTCCCATTTGTAATCCAAGATGACACTTTCCATCTTTCTCCCTCATTGGGATTTGGGAGTATTAAGACATTGACTGATTAAGGCATCTATGAACTGATTTTTTTTCACCACATATGCCTACTACGAAAGCAATACACTGGATATTAGAGTTAGGAGACCTGATAATATATTGTATTACATGTATGTGTATCCATACTATCTCAGGTCACCAAATGTGGACTATATTGAGTTTCTAATACTTAATTTCATATAAAAAAGTATAAATGCATTTTTCTTCCTCTATTTTTAGTTATAACTTAACATAATTTCAAATTATTATTATTAACAATTATACAAAATTCAATTTAAGAGTATAAAAAAATTCCTTAGGTATTAATTCAATAAAAAACTCCTAAAATAACCTAATATAAATCTTCTAAAGTTATAATGTTTAAATATAAGAGTTATTCAAGTTTCTATTTGTTTCTTTCCTCTGCTTTCACTTCCCTCCAATATATCATGTTATGTGTTTATATTAAAAAATAGAACTTTGATATGTTGTATACCTTAAACTTGCATGATATTATAGGTCACTTGTTATCTAATAAAACTCAAAAAAATAAAAAAATAAAACTATGAGATACAAATATTAATTCACCAACCAAATAGTCAAAGATATTACTGAGGTTTACTGCCAGTGAAAGTAGATAAATATAAATATAGATACATATAGATGATATAGATATAGATGTATATATACATATATAAAGTATATGTACCTATATATAGTGTGTTTGTGTGTGTGTAGCATTGGTGCATAGCTCCCAAAGGTGAGTACTTCAAAGGTGAATATAGCAATATTCAGCAATGAGGTATGTAGCATGTTTTCTAGGATGAGTTCACAAAATTAATTGTCCAACCTCAAAGTCTCACAATTAAGTTACCAAATTCATCCTAGAAAAAGTGCTACACACTTCATTTCTGAGTATCACCATGGTCACCTTTGAAGTACACCCCTTGCCTTAAGAAGTTATGCATTGATACCAGTGCCTAGTCCACCCTTCAAAGCAATTTTGGAACTCTTTCTGAAATGGCCATCAGAGCTGTTGTCCTATTACCCTTGATGTCCTGAATGTCACAAAATGTCTTTCTTTCAATATTTTCTTTATCTTTGGGTGAAGAAAATCATTGGGGGCCAGGTCAGATAAATAGGGAGTGTGTTTAATACAATTATTTGTATACTGGCTGAAAATCCCCTCACAGACAGTGCCGTGTGACTGGTGCATTGTCATGATGCAAGAGCCATGAGTTGTTGGTGAAAAGTTCAGGTCATTTTGCTCTAACTTTTTCATGAAGTTGTTTCAACACTTTCAAATAGTAAACTTGGTTGACTGTCCAGTTGGTACAAATTCATAGTGAACAATTCCTAAATAGATACCAGAATAGATTAGCAACATCATTTTGACTCTTGATTTGGACTGATGGAACATTCTTTGGTCATGGAGTACTAACTTCCATTGTGCACTTAGAAGCTTTGTTTCAGGGTTGCATTGGTACCCCCATGTTTTATCACCAGTGATAACACAGTCCAAAACATCATCTTGCCTCTTCAAAAGGTCTTGGCAAACTTTCACCATCCTTTGCATTTGTTCATTGGTGAACTCCTTTGAGACCATTTTTACTCACACCTTTCTCATGCCAAGATTTTCAGTTAAGATTTTCCATGTTTCTCTATTGATGTTTACTTGGTCTGCTATGCTTCTCACAGTCAGCCAATGATTTTGATGCACAATTCAATAAACTTTTGCATTGTTTTTTGTCAGTTCTCCTCGTTGCTGGGCACACTGATCTCTCTTCATCAGTGATGCTTTCTTTGCCCTCAGAAAAAGCATTTAATCCTTTTGTTCACTGCTGTTTTCTTCATGGCATCATCCCCATAAACTGGGACTAACATGTCCCTAATTTCACTTCCATTCTTGCCAAGTTTAACAAGAAATTTCATGTTTGTTCCTTGCTCTAATTCAAGCTCCAACATTCTCATAACAGTACACAAAAACAGTACACAACAATAATAATGAATGCCACTCATCAAGACAACACCACACATTGACACAAACTCAGCTCTGAGACACAGATACACCAAGGTTGTGAAACTTTATTGAGTTGTTTGTACAGTGCCGCCAATGTAAGCACATGATGACAAGTTTGCAAACTTAATTGTCAGACCTCATATCTATATCTATATCTATGTGTGTGTGTTAGAGTTATAATTGCACTTAGAGTTATAATTGCACTTAGAGTTATAATTGCACTTCTATCATCAACCCTACATTTTTCAGGTCTTTGGCATTCAGATCTCTGTAGCTGGTCACTCTTGTTGCTACTTGTCAGGAAGAAATAAATTGCTTACATATAGCAAGTTCATTACATTCCCTTGCAAGGGCAAGTTAGTTAGTTATCACTTCTGTCTGTACTCCAGGGGCTCTCAGAATGGAACATGTTACAACTCTCATCCTATTGTCTTATGATTAGCTTTTCTACCTCTATATCTCCAAATGGATGCTGGATTCTGGCAAAACGTTCTAAGTTGCATTTGTCTTTGGGCATCCAGAATCTAAAACATGTATCTGGCATATTTTGATCCCTCAATCTTTGTTAAACAAAAGAAGAAACAGTTTAAAGGGCAACAGTTTGCATTTATGAAGAAGATATTATGTTCTCGTGACAGATTATCCTTTAAAGTAGCACGCCAGACAAGTTATTGATTAAATAATTAGCTTATTTCTTTCCTTTCTGTTTCTAAGCTACATGTTTGGGTTTTATGTATTCATGGAGGGGAATTTGCCATCCCAAAATATATCTCTTTGGTAGAAGGATTACTTTAGGCTGATTATTTTTAAGAAACTCCAGACACAGGAAAAACTCTAAAACTGATAAGTTACTTTTTTTTTTGTAAATGAATAAGGGAATTTATTTGTAAGGGAGCCTCCCTAGCTGTACCAGTAAGAGGAGCATGACAATATCTCTAGAAACTCTCATCAGTGCAGGTGGCAAAGATTTACATCTGCATAAAACCTTACCCATGTTGCCTGGGTTTTTCCTGGTAACCTCCCATAACCGACTCCCTACCCTTAACATCTTTTATCTTTAGCTGAAGATGGTATTCAAGGCTTGGGCTTCTGCCATTTCAGAGTTTTCCAGTTTTTGGGTCTCTTCCATGTATACATGTTATATAACTTTCATGTCTTTTTCTTCTGTTAATCTGACTTAAAGCAACTTAATTTTTAGGCCAGCTGAAGAGTAAGAATGGTTATTCCTCTCTAACACTAATATACAGAAGGCTTCATTTCATATGTGTAGGAGATGTGTTCAGAACATATTATCGTTTTTCTAGTAAAAAGGAAAAAATAAAATGATATATTTGAGTGTGCTTTATGATATTTAAAACAATTGCAGAAATTAAAGGATAAGAACACAAGTAAATGTGACATTTTATCTCAGATAAGGGCAGATTTTTTTTTTCCTCATGAAGCCAAGGAGTAAAAGCTCCTCAAAAATGCCTTTAATTAAAATTTTTTTTATGCTCTTTTGGACTAACAACCACATGAAGGAAGTCCCTAACACCCTGTTAACCATTAGAGAAATTGCTTAGCTTACGGCCTGTTGGACTTGGTGTAGGTAAGGATAAATTACCAAGACAAGAAATAATAATAGCACACAATGAGTAAGAGTAAAAAGATGTATAGCTTCTACTCCTGCACATCAAGGTAACCTAGTAACATGCATTAATAAGACCTTTCAGCCCACAAAACTAAGGGCCAACTGTAACCAAGGGTCTTAGTATACTCAAATGTATGATTTTGATTTAATATGTGAAACCAAGGGTTCTTATGACTTGGATTAAATTTAGCTTTTAATCTTAGCTTTAGAAATCATATTTCTCTCTATATGTACTCCTCAGAGATGTAGGCTCTCCCCTAGATAATTAACACCCCACTACCGCCACCAGGCAGTGGAATCCAGTAGTCCAGAACTGACTAATTATCACAAGGCAGGAAGCTCTGGCAGGCTAAAGATAACATCTTGACCTAAGTATGTTTCAGCTTTTGAGCCCTAAGGTGGAACCACTCTCTGGCTACTTTCCCATGAAACCAGACAGAGGGACACTGGGAAAGACCTCAGAATTGTCCTTAAGCCCTGAATAAATAATTTATTACTCTTATCTTATCTCTGATCAATCAGCTCCCGGCACAACCTTGACCCCCTAACCCACAGTGTCTTGTGATTTTTGCCCTACATAATCTGTAACTTACACATTATCAAGGAGTTGGGTCTTTCAGAACATTAGCTCCCTGAACTCCAGATTAGTCAACTCAATATTAAACTATTTTCCTTTCTATACTGCAAACTCCTGCTCATCCTTTTTTTTTTCCAGCCAGTACATGCAGGTAAACAAATTCAAGTATTGGCATTTAATAATATATGTAGCCCCAGTACTCTACTCATTTTCTTCACAGTATGCCCTGTAATCCTTAGCCCTTTTCCTTACTAATCATTAATCCCCTGAGGCAGCGAGAAACAATGGCCACACTTTGACTAAGGGTCACAAAATATAGGTTTCTGTTAAGCTAAAGATAAAATCATGGCCTAAATTGTGTTTCAGCTCCTGAGTCCTAGAAAGCAATAACCCCTGGCCATCGTCCCATGAAACCTGACCAAAAGATGCTGAAGCTGACCTCAAGACCTGAAATTATGATTCACTGCCTTTACCTCACTCTTAACCAATCAGCACAAGCCACAACTCCAAATCCCTTACTTATGATGACTCATCAATTTGCTTTATAAAACCTCTTGTTTGTAAACCATTGGCGAGTTCAGCCTTTTGAGAATTAGTGTCCATTGTCTTGGGTGGCACCATTCATAATAAAATAGCTAGTCTTACGCCACTGTGATGCTTGGTGTTTGGCTTTGCTAGTACAGTGTGGATGGACTCTCTATTTGGTAGCACACCAACTAATTTTCTGATTTCCCACACCAACTCTGTCTTACAAATCAATTCAATTCTGACACTAAAACCCAGAGTTACCATTAGTTAAGGACTCAGTCCCTTAAGAACTCTGTTGCTTTCTGGAATATGAGTAAATGCAGTGCTTCTTAAAATGATTTCTTCTTCCTACCTCACAAATGTTCTGGTACTACCATTTTGGGAAGCCAAGCAAAGGAAGTAAATCGACTAGAAAACAGTTGTGGAAATTTGACTTGAAGTTAGTGAAATAAAACTTTGAAGACTAAAAAATAGAAAAGATAATATGTTTTCCTAAGTTATGTTTCAGTTGCTGAGCCCATTGGTGGAACCACCCCCTGACTACTTTTCCATGAAACCAGACTGAGGGACACCAGGACAGACATCATGATTATCCTCAAGATCTGAAGAAATGGTTCATTACCTTCCTCTCACCTCTGACAAATACACTCCCAACAGGACCCCAAAGCCCTAACCCATGGTGTTTTATGACTTTGCCCTATGTAATCTGTACTTACATGCTACTGGGGAGTCTGGAAGTGGCAGTTTGCATCTGGGGGTGTGGAGAGTAAAAAGATGGAATACCTTCTTGAATGTCTCTGCTTCGTATGCCAGTTGCAAGTATCAGGCTCCCAGGTAACCCACACTTGTGTCCTACTTGGTTACAAAGTCAAGGGCACCACTCTCAGGTTCAATAATTTGCTAGAATAAATCATAGAAGTCAGAAAAAAATGCTATACTTACTATTACACTTTATTATAATTGATATAAATGAACAGCCAGATTAAGAGGTACATAGGAAGAAGTCCAGACGAGTCCTGAGCACAGGAGTATCTGTCCTTGTGGAGTTGAGGTCTCTTCATCTGGGAATGTGAATGTCTTTGCTAATTCAAAAGGGCTCTAAGGTCACTTGAAGGTTTTTAATGGAGATTTCATTAGGTAGGCATGATTGTGGCCACTAGTGATTAACTCAATCTCTAGCTTCCTCTTCTTTTGAGTTTAGGGGTTAAAGCTAAAAGTTCTAAGCTTCTAATCAAGACTTGGTCTTTCCGGTGACTGGCCCTCATCCTGAAGCTATCTATCTAAGGGACCCACTGACAGTCACCTCCTAAGAACTAAAGACACTCTTATCATCCTTATACTCAGGAAATTCCAAGGGTTTTAGTAGCTCCAATAGTTGCTCCAAGGATGGCTAGACCCAGGAAGAAGACCCAATATTGTTCTAATTACACCATAGATGACAAAGAACTTATTATTGTGGAGATAAAATTTAGTAGGAAAAAAGTAGGTCATTGAAAACCACAAAGATTCATGTCCTATTCCATGTGTGTGTGTGTGTGTGTGTGTGTGTGTAAAATCTTGAGCAAACAGTTTAAACTTAGTGCTTAGTTTCCTCATTTATTAAAAAGGGACTAAACAGAGTTAGGTAAGTTATGATTTGTGAAACAGAGCACAGAGTAGGCATATGGCAAACACTCAATAAGAAAGAGTTATTACTTGAATCTTGAGTCTAGTCTTCTTTAAAGGGACAGTTATTTTATGTTTTACAATTCAGTAAGGTTCTGCTGCAACTCTTCAACTCTGTTGTTGCAGTGTGAAAGCAGCCATAGAAAAAATATGAACAAACAAGCATGCCTGTGTTCCAATAAAACTTTATTCACAAAAACAAGCAGTAGTCCAAGTTGGACCTATAGGCCATAGTTTGCCTAAACCCCCGAATTACACGATGCAAACTCAGAACTAAGACTATGTGAGAAAGATTGTTGAGGTTTCTACATCAAACTAGTGAGTATATCTAAGAATTATGGTACTACATATTGAGGACAACCTATGGTGGAGTCCATGAATTCTAAGGGAAAGTGACATTGAAATTGAGATTTAAAATATCCAAGAAAAATGTCTTAGACTGAGCAGAGTTAGCCAGAGTATCTCCAAAGTTGTATGAAGCAAGAGATTTTCTAGAATTAATCTTGGGGAGTTCCCTAGTGGTTAGTGGCTGTCATCACTGTGGCCTGGGTTCGATTCCCAGCCAGACAACTACCCACATAAAAAAAAAAAAAAGAATTAATTTTGGAATAGGTGGGAGCTCCACTAGAGGAAGCCTGTGTGGTAGTTTTAGGGATAAATGAGCAAAAGCAGACCCCTGAAATGCCTTTTTAAGAATGTGGATTTTCACAGGCTATCAATCCTGGGACTATGGTATAGAATAAAAACAAATTAAAAGCAGAATAGCAAGAAAAAAAATAAGAGGGCCAAAGTCTAGGGTGGAGGGAATGATCACTGAGAAAGTCTAGGGCAAGCTAAGAGAAGAGCACACCCACCTGGGTAGATGTTGAGGAGGCATGGAGAGGGGTAGCCTGATCAAACCAAACCATGAAAGGATTTTCAGAAACATCCTATGAAGTTAGAACTTGATCCCATGAGTCAGTAGATCATCCCCAATGAAGTGCAAATGCAGGAGACTTAAGCTCACAACCAACTACCTGCACTGAAGCCAAATCGCCCAGTTACTATGGTGGAATGCACATGGAAGATCCCTGCCTTTCTGTTCAGTTTTCACCATATGTTTTGATGACACCTTGAATTCAGTCTCCAGCAGAAACCATCAGCTAACCAGGAGGTTCTTCTCAAATGAAATGCTCCCAGCAAAACAGGAAATCAGTTGAGAGTGTTTCTTCTATGCTGACACTTCAGTTGTACCTTTAGAAGGCTGTTACAGCGTTCTTTAAGATCAGCTGCCTCTGCGTGATGTGAAGACCCTATCACTGGACTGACACACTGGGCAGACTCTGCATCTGCAGCCTCCTAGGATCACATCAAGATTGCAGATAGATAGGGGAACGGTCAACCTTGGAGAACATCGAAGGACTGACTGAACAGAACCCCGACAGCTGAGGATATAAAGAAAGAAGCCCAACCAAGACTGGTAGGGAAATAGGGTGATTCCAAACCCATGGATAAAGAAAGAACTCCAGGAGGGAAATGTACCCCAAAACCCACCCATCAAAGCTTCAACTACATCCCCCAGGGTGCTCTAGGAGGCAGAGGACCCAGCCCCACCCTACTAATGATGAAAACCAGTCTTACCAGTTTTTAACAGTCACAACAGTCCAGGCCTACTCTGCATCCCCTCCAAAGCAGACAGAAAAACAAAAACAATCTGCAGTGAAGCCAAGCTGCGTGCAGACCAGCGAGGAAAAGCCTCGGAACTCTTAAGATACCCTAGGATTTCACACAGACCACACAGAGCTATGCCCTGCCCACCCAGAGTGGGAGAGTGATCAGCCCTGCCCTAGGGTTTTTGTTTTTGTTTTTTAATTTTTCTTTTTTTGCAGTCTTAAGCAGGAAAGGCCATCCACGGCTCACTTAGGAGAATCCAGTACTGCTCTGCCACTCCCCACTGCACCACTAAAAGTGTGATGTGAGTGAAAAATCTCTAGGCTTCTTCCCCACAAAGTTTACTTATTTGGTTTTTTGTTACTTTTTTGTTTTCTATAGTTTTCTTTTATCATTACTTTCTTAATTTCTATTTTTTATATATTATTTTATTTTTAATTTAATTTTTTATTAATATTATCATTTTTCTCTTTTTTTTCTTATTTATTTAGATTTTCTTCCTCTTTCAAAATGTGCTCAGGCACACTGGAGATTTGCAAGGTCCAAATCCTATTGGCTGAGTGATCAGGCCTGCCCAACTAATGGGGAAACCTGTTCTTGCAGACCTTTGCAGGAGCAGCTGCCTGTGACTCCCCAGGGAGCTTTTGGTGCCCCTCTGCTGCAATGAAAGAGAAAGGGAAAAGAGAAAAGAAAAAAAAAACTTTTTCCTTTCCTTTCTTTTTAACTCTATTTTTCTTTTATCTTTTCCTCTCTCATCTTCTATCATGAGGTTTACATAAAACTTTTTTCTTTTTAATTTTATCTTTTTTTCTTTTCTTTTAAACTTTTTTTCAATATTTCTTTTATTGGTGTTTTCTTTAATTTTATTTCTAAAATCTTTAATTAAAAAAATTTTATATATTAATATTTAAAATTGTTAAAGTTTTATTTTACTTTTCATTCTATTTTTATTATTTCTATTTTATTATTATTAATACTTCTTTCCCTTCTTTCCTTTCAAAGGGTGCACAGACATCCTGAAGTATTGCCCTGCCCACATGGGGAGTGATCAACCCCACCCTAGTAGCAGAGGAAGACTTTCCTTTGGTCTTTTGCAGAAGTGGCTGTTTGAGGCTGCCTGGGAAACTCCCAATGCTGCTCTGATGCCCCCCACCTCAGGGCAGCTAAAGGTGTGCTAAGAATGGCAGACTGCAGGACTCTCAGAAAAAAATTTTTTGTATGTTTGTTTGTTCATGTGTCTGTTTCTTGTCTTTTTCTTTTTTAAAGTGAGCACAGCCCCCCTAGAGATTTTTCCTGTCAACATGGAAGTATGTTAGGCGAATGAGTGATCAGTCCCACCCTACTAACAGGGAAGATGTTCTTGTGGACCTCAGCAAGGGTGCTTATCTGTGGTAGACCAGGGAACTCTTAGTGTTACTCTGCCACTCCCCTCAGGCGGTTAATGGTGTGCTGGCTGTAAGCAGCATACTGCTCAACTACAACTGAAGAACAAACACAACATACACAAGAGCCATTCCTAGATTACACTCACAGGATGTCAGAGCAATTGCACCACTGAACCACACAGAGCATGTACTATATAAGGTCACCAGACAAAGACTAAGAGACATAAGAGATATACTGGCTACAGAGAAGCAAACACAGAGAAGCCAGAATGAGAAAACAGAGAAACATGTCAAACATGTCCCAAATAAATGAACAAGAGAAATCTCTAGAAATATAATTAAGTGAAATGAAGGCAATCAAAAGAGTTTAGAACACAATTTATAAGAATGCTTAAGGAACTTACTGTAAACTCCAACAAAGAGATAGGAATCACAAGGAAGGCCATAGAAACCATAAAAAACAACCAATCAGAAATAAAGAGTACAATTACTGAAATGAAGACTACATTAAAAAAAATTAACAGTAGGTTAGATGAAGCAGGAAAGCAAGTCAGTGATCTGGAAGATGAGGTAGAAAAAAGCACCCAAATGGAAAGGCAAAGAGAAAAAAAAAATGAGGATAGCCTGAGTGACCTCTAGGACAACATCAAGCACAACAACATTCAAAGCATGGGGTACCAGAAGGAAAAGAATGGGAGGAAGGGATTGAGAACCTATTTGAAGAAATAATGACTGCAAACTTTCCTAAACTGGCAAAAGAAATAGACACAAAAGCCCAGGAAGTGCAGAGAATTCCAGTCAAGATGAACCCAAATAGGTCCACACCAAGACACATCATAATTAAAATGGCAAAGGTTAAAGACAAAGAGAGAATCCTAAAAGCAGCAAGAGAAAGACAACTACTTACTTACAAGGGAATCCCATGAGACTACCAGCAGATTTCTCAATAGAAACTTTGCAAGCCAGAAAAGAGTGGCAGGAAATATTCAAAGTAATGAAAAACAAGGGCCTACTATCAAGACTACTTTATCCAGCAAGGCTACCATTTAAAATTGAAGGAGAGATAAAGAGCTTCTCAGACAAGAAAACACTACAGGACTTCACTACCACCAAGCCAGCATTACAAGAAATACAAAAGAAATTTCTTTAAGTAGAAGAAAGGAGAAAACAAGCACACAAAATAAAATAAAAAACATGAATAACAATGTGGTGATGAATTTGTACCTATCAATAATAACTTTAAATGTAAATGGACAAAATGCTTCAATCAAAAAGCACAGGGTAGCTGAATGGATAAGAAATCAAGACCCAGGAATATGCTGTCTTCAAGAGACCCACCTCAGAAGGAAAGACTCAAACAGACCAAAGTACAGGGAAGGAAAAGGATATTTCATGCAAATGGCAATGAGGAAAAAAGCTGCCATAGCAATACTTATATTGGACAAAATAAACTTTAAAATAAAGACTATAATAGGAGACAAAGAAAGACATTACCTAATTAATTATAAAGGGATTGGTCCAACAAGAGAACATTCTTATAAACATTTATGCATCCAACATAGGAACACCTAAATACATAAAGCAAATACTGACTGGCATAAAGGTAGACATCAACAATAACACAATCATAGTAGGGGATGAAAATGCAACTACCCAAAATCTATGGGACATAGCAAAAGCAGTCCTGAGAGGGTAATTCATAGCAATGCAGGCCTACCTAAGGAAACAAGAAAAATCTCAAATTAAATAGTTTAACCTTACAACTAAAGAAACTGGAAAACAACAACAAACAAAGCCCAAAATGAGTACAAGGATTGGAATAATGGAAATCAGAGTAGAAATAAATGAAATTGAGACTAAGATGATAATACAAAAGATCAATGAAACCAAGAGCTGGTTCTTAGAAAAAATAAACAAACTTTTAACTAGATTCCTTGACAAAAAAAGAGAGGGCTCAAATAAATAAAAACATATATGAAAGAGGTGAAGTGACAGATGCCACAGAAATACAAGAAATTATAAGAAAATACAATGAGCAACTATATACCAACAAATTAGACAATCTGGAAGAAATGGGTAGATTATCAGAAACATACAAGCTTCCAAGGTTAAATCAAGAAGAAACAGAAAATCTAAACAGAACTATTACTAACAACAAAATTGAATTAGCAATCAACAAGCTCCCAACAAAAGTCTTGGACCAGATGGTTTCACAGGTGAATTTTACTAAAATTCAAAAAAGAATTAACACATATTCTCCTCAAACTATTTCAAAAAATCTAAGAAGAAAGTAGGCTCCCAACCTCATTTTATGAGGCCAGCATTACCCTGATTCCAAAACTAGATAAAGACACTACAAAAAAAGAAAACTATAGGCCAATATCTCTAATAAACATAGACACAAAATTTTCAAAAAAATGTAAGCAAATTGAATTTAGCAGAATAATCATACACTATGATCAGGTGGAATTCATTCCTGGGATGCAAGGTTGGTTTAATACATGTAAATCAATTAATATGTTATTCCATATAAACAAAATGAAAAAAAATCATATGGTCATTTTAATACACACAGAAAAAGTGTTTGACAAAATCTAGAAGCCATTTATGACAAAAACTCTCAGGAAAGTGGGAATAGAAGGAAAATATTTCAATATAATAAAGACTAAATATGATAAACCCACAGCTAACATCATACTCAATGGGGAAAAACTAAAAGCATTCTCCTTAAGATCAGGAAGAAGACAAGGATGCCCACTGTCACCACTATTATTTAATATAATACTGGAAACCACAGCACTCAGACAAGAAAAACAAATAAAAGAAATCCAAATAGGAAAACAAGAAGTAAATCTATCATTATTTGAAAATGACATGATACCATATATAGAAAACCCCAAAGATTCAACCCCAAAATTATTGGAACTGATAAATGAATTTAGTAAAGTAGGAGGACACAAAATTTATATCCAGAAACTGGTTGCATTCTTATACACTAATAACAAACTAGCAAAAAAAGAAATTAAGAAAATAATCCCATTTACAATTGCATCAAAAAATAAAAAAACAAAACCTATGAATAAATTTAACCAAGGAAGTAAAAGAGCTGTACTCAGAAAATTATAAGACACTGAAGAGAGAAAACAAAGAAGATACAAATAAATTGAAATACATACCATGCTAATGGATAGGAAGAATTAATATAGTTAAAATATCCATTCTACCCAAAGCAATCTATAGGTTGAATGCAAGTTCATTCAAAATACCAATAATATTCTTCACAGAAATAAAACATATAATCCTAAAATTTATATGGAACCAGAAAAGACCTAGAATAGCCATACCAACCCTGAGAAAGAAGAACAAAGTTGGAGGAATCATGTTATCAAATATCAAACTATCCCACAAGGCCACAGTTATCAAAACAGCATGGTATTGGCATAAAAACAGACATATAGATCAATGGGACATAATAGAGAGCCTAGAAATAATCTATGTTTATATGGCCAATTAATCTATGGTAAAAAAAGCAAGAGGGAGTTCCCTGATGGTGTAGTGGCTTAAGGCTTCGGCGCTGGCGCTGTCAGCACTGCTGCCTGGGTTCGATTCCCAGCCAGGGAGCTACCCACATACCAAAAAGCAAAAAAAAAAAAAAAAAAAAAAGCAAGAATTTACATCAAGGTAAATATAGTCATTCAACAAATGGTAATAGGAAAACTGGACAGATACATGCAAAAAAATTAAATTGGACCACCTTCTTACACCATATACAAAAACCCCCAAAAAACCTCAAAATGGATTAAGGACCTAAATATAAGACCTGAAACCGTGAAACTCGTAGAAGAAAATACAAGAAGTAACCTCTCACACATTACCTTAGCAGTACCTTTAGTGATATATCTTCTTGGGCAAGGGAAACACAGGGAAAAATAAACAAATGGGACTACATCAGATTAAAATGTTTTGTGGTTTTGGTTTTGGGTTTGTTTTTGTTTTTGTTTTTCAGCAAAAGAAACCATCAACAAAATGAAAAGACATTCTACAGAATAGAAGAAAATATTTGCCAATGAGACACCCAATAAAGTGTTAATACCCAAAATTTGTAAGAAACTCATAGAACTTGACACCAAAAACAAACAAACAAGTACACAAACAGACAAACAAAAATAGCCCAATTAAAAAATGGGCAGAAGACCTGAATAGACATTTCTCCAAAAAGGATATACAAATGACCAGTAGACACATGAAAAGATGCTCCACATCACTAATCATCAGAGAAATGCAAATCAGAACCACAATGGCATACCACCTCCCTCATCCTGTCATCATGGTTATCAATAAACAGAGCAAGTGTTGGCAAGGATGTGGAGAAAAGGGAACCCCGTGGATTGTTTGTGGGACTGCCAATTCATCCAGCCCCTATGGAAAACAGCATTGTGATTCCTCAAAATATTAAAAATGGAACTACCTTATGATCTAGCAACTCCATTCCTGGGTATTTATCCAAAGAAATCCAAAACACTAATTTGAAAAAATATATGCACACTCATGGTTATTGCAGCATTATTCACAATAGCCAAGGTATGGAAACAGCCCAAATACCCATCAATAAATGATTAGATAAGGAAGCTGTGGTACATTTACACAACGGAGTATTACTCAGCCATAAAAAGAATAAAATCTTAACTTTTGCAACAGCATGTGGATGGAACTAGAAGATACCATGTTAAGTGAAATAATTCAGACTGAGAAAGACAAATAATGTATGATCTCATTTATAGGTGGAATCTAAATAAACAATCAAAATAGAAAAAGATCCTCATGGACACAGCCAATAGTTTAGTAGTTGCTTGAGGGAATGGGGGAGGGAGGGGGATTCTAAGATATGGTGATGGAAGGAGAACTGACTTGGGTGGTGAGCACACAGTGTAACACGTAGACAATGAAGAACTGTGCACCTGGAACCTGTGTAATTTTGCTGACCAATGTCACCCCTATAAATCTAATTTAAAAATAAATTAAAAAGTAGAAAGCATAATGATTAAGCAGATTAAAATTAAGGACTAAGAAAATATAAAACATTCTAAGTAAGGTAATTTTAATAATTAAATAAGTTTTTACCTTAGAAGGGAACTAACTTATGTTTTAATGTGAGAATTAGAAAACAACAATGAGATAAACAGAAAAACAATAAGAAGGTAAAAGGCAGATCAAGAATTAGTAGAAAATTAGAAAACAAGTTAATAAAATACTTTCAAAAGGCATGAAGTAGTGATAAAAATCTAGAAGTAAAATAATGACAAGAATATAAGATAAGGTATGATGATAAAACATGTAGTAGATTTAGTGAGGTAGAAATGAACACATGCTAGTAATATAGCCTTGGTACATATTGATTATCATGCAGTTAGTATAATTTGGTATATGTACTAATATGATAAATAGAAGATTATTTTAGTGAACTTTTTACTTAGTTAAAAAGATAATCAATGGGGATATATAGCAGCACCAAGTATAAGGATAATAACTACATATTTCTAGTTATCTGATAATCAAGATTTATTAAGGCTGTGTTGCTATATGGCCTCTGTCCAATAATCTTACATCTATTTTTAGGCCTAAAATTCCTGTTTTAATCCAAAGTAAAAAAGGGTTTTATAGAAGCATCAACTTTGCTATGAAACTTTAAAGAATTAATAGAGCTGTGTAAACTTGTATTATTTTTGTAAAAAAAAGTATGTGTGTGCACACATATATGTATATACAGTAGATTCTTCATTAAATGGAACTCAAGCAAGCTGCAAAATCTCAAGAGAGCTGGTTGCTTGAGTTCAGTTCATGGAAAGTCTATTTAATGGTATTTTGCAGTGTATGATGTGCGTTTTTGCCCAAATTTGTGAAGGAAAAATAAGGGTGTGCATTATACATGGGTAGTACTAATTCTGTATCTATATAAATGTTTTTAATTTTTTAATTTATGCTTATGAGTTAAAAAATGTAACTCTAGAAATCAGTTAAGAATATCTTTGTGGAAAATAATATCCTGGAATACAATAATTGCTTTTGTTGCTGTTGTTAAATTGATTGGGGTAACATTGATTAGTAAAAAGTACATAGATTCCAGCTGTACAATTCTGCATTACATCGTCTACGTGTTGCATTACGTGCTCACCCCCCAGAGTAAGTTCTCCTTCCATCACCATGTATTTGACCTCCTTCCTTCCCCACTCCCCATCCCCTTTACCCTCAGGTAACTTGTAAACTATTGACTGTTTCCATGAGTTTTTGTTTCTTTCTTACTTTCAGATTTATATTCCACATACAAGTTATGTTAAACAATAAATGCTAAAATTCCTTTAAAATACAACAAACAAGTACCTAAATATAAACAAATAAAAATTTAAATTAAAAAAATAAAACAAAAGATTTTTTTTTTCCTGAAAGTTTGGTCCAAAAACGTGGGTGGGCATTACACACAGGAGCAAATTATACACGGCAAAATATAGTACGTTCTTCCAGCATCTACCAATCCCCATGGGTGCCAGTTAACTGAGAGTCTACTGTATGTGTACGTACATGTGTGCATGCATGTACTATGTATGAAGTAGGGGAGGCCCTGGTTGATTCCCTCCCGGCCTTCACAGTGCTTTTCTCTGAGATGCTGGGCTTGACTACTGGTCCACCACGCAGACGCAGGCCTGAGGACTGTACCAAGCAGAAAACATATTTTTCAGGGACCAAGTTTGTCCACTTTCTAAGGAAACAGTTAACAACACAGAAACATTTTACAAAGAGAGGTTGGACTTCAAAAAGGCATTGTGAATTTAAGAAAAAGGAAAGTGTTGTTTACAAAAGAAAAAAGAAAAGCAACACGTAGTAGGAATCAGAGTAAGAATGGCAATATTCCAGGGGAGAGAGAGAGGGCAGCTGCCTGGCAGGCTGATGACATCTTGCTTAATAAAGTCTTGATTAAACAGATTTCTAAGTATTACGTTGTATCCCTAAATTTATTTACTGTTCTAGTTAGTCACAAAGCAAAGAGTTACAAAAAGTGTTTGTTGTTGTTGTTGTTGTTTTATCCTTTCCCCTTAGATGTATAACAACAGGATAGCCTGTAATTTTAGCATAACTCTTACTACTTGTCAGTGAGGTTAAAGCCCCTGACAAAAAGATAGCAAGAAACATCCTTGGAACCTAGTAAATTTGCAGCCCTCCTCCCCAAGGCCTGCTTCACTGCCTACTTTATTTCCTAAGGAGGAAATATATTTAAACTCAAAGTATCATATTGTTCTTTCAAAAAAGCATCACACCTCCCCCTGAAGAAACTGCATCTCTTTTCTAATGGCAATGTGATATTTGTTAATATATCATTAGGATTAGTTTCACTGTCTTCCTCTTATTTCAGTCTCTTGCTGGGACATAGAAATCTCATACTCTTATAGGAACTGCTGCTTTGATTGGACAGGATAACAAATATTGGTTTCACTTTCCCCATGTTTTAGTCATAATAAAATTCAAATTCATATTCAAGAAGATGCTTCTTAAAATTCATCACTGTTTGGTGGTCTCTGCTGATTTGGAACAATCAAGTAAATATCCAGCCTGTTCCTGTTTGAGTTCCCTTTGGCAGTGCAATGTGGCTCCTAAGCATCACATATGCTTTGAAATTGGGAATGAATGGCTTCCAGAGGAGTGGTACGAGTACTGTCTCCAAACAGTGTTGCAGAGCAACGCGATGATTAACAGAGGCAGAATGAGCCCAGACTCTCAAAGGTATGTGCCTGGGGTCAAAGAAGAATCTTTTTGGTCCATTTTTCAAATTACAGCCTCTGGCATGCTTGAGTCACCTCAATGGTCAGGTAAAAAAAAATGAAAAGAAAAGAAAAGATTAATTAAAAATAAACAGAGTTTAACAATGTAATTTTTCTGATTTCCTACTTCAGCAAAAAGTTTTGCATCAGGTGATGGAGAGGTAATTAAAGTCAAGATGTTAAAGTCAAGAAAATGAACTGTGATAGCATTAGGAGGGAAGACATGATACTCCAGAGTATGTCATGTGCAGTATATCATGCTTAATATGATTTTGAGAAAACAATGAAAAAAATGGATTATAGCAGATAGAGCTAACTTTTCTGTACCCCCTTGGCATTGTTAATGCATGCACCTGAAATTGCAAAGCTCTTTTACCTGTATATTAATAGTGCATCATTCAACCTCAGGCACAACCCCGATGGGACCTGTCTTTACTGAGTTGTAAGGATACATGCATTTACTAATATAATGAATATAATCTTCTTCCTAAAGGAAAAATCTAGATGACCTTCATTTTTTCAATTGTTGTAAGAAACAAATCACTTTAAATTTATCATTTTAATCATTTTTAGGTATACCATTCAATCATGTTAACTATAGTCACATTGTTGAGAAACAATTCCTCGAATGCTCTCCTCCTGCAAATCTGACAATACCTATTAAATAACAACTCCCATTGCACCTCCTCCCTCCAGCTCCTGATAACCACCATTGTATTTTAGATACTTCAAATAAGTGGAATCATACAGTGTATGTCTTTTTGTGACCAACTTATTTGACAAAACATAATATTTGAAAGGTCACCCATGTGTAGCATGTAACCGGATTTCCTTACTATTTTTAAGATTGAATAATATTCTATAATATGTATATAACATACTTTGTTTATTCATTCAGCTGTCAATAGACATTTGCATTGCCTCTTCCTCTTGGTTATTAGGAATATTGCTGCTATAGGTGTGTAAATATCTCTTTAAGACCATGCTTTCAATTCATTTGCATATATACCTAGACGTGGGATTGCTGGATAATATGGTAATTCTGTTTTTAATTTTGGGGGGAATATTCATACCATTTTTCAAGCAGTTACACCGTGTTACTCTCCCATTAACAATACATAAGGGTTTCAATATCTCTACATTTTCACCAGAACTTGTTGTTTTGTGTTTATCTGTCTGTCTGTTCATTTGATAGTAGCCATCCTAATGGTTGTGAAGTGATATCTCACTGTGGTTTTGATTTGTAATTCTCTGATGGTTAGTGATGTTGATTATCTTTTCATATGCTATTGGCCATTTGTATATTTTCTTTTTTGCAGGGGGGTGGTTTGTAACTCCCTGGCTGAGAATCGAACCCAGGCCACGGTGTTGAAAGTGCTGAAGCCTAGCCACTACACCACCAGGGAACCCCCCATTTGTCTATTTTCTTCAGACAAATATCTATTCAAATATTTTTATCATTTTTAATTGAGTTATTTAATTTTTGTGGTTGAGTTGTCAGAGTGCTTTTTATATTCTGAACATTAACTACTTATCAGACATACAATTTATATATTTTCTGCCCCATTTTGTAGGTTGATATTTACTCTCTTGATTGTGTCCTTTGGTGCACAACAGTATTTTAAGTTTGATGTAGTCTCATTTGTCTATTTTTGCTTTAGTTGCCTGTGATTTTCCTATCATATCCAAGAACTCATTAGAAGTCCCATGTCATGATGCTTTTCCCTTATTTTTTTTCTAGGAGTTTGTAGTTTTAGATTTTAGATTTACATCAATTGTGATGATCATATGTTTTTTTCCCCTTTTGATCTTTTTGATATATTACATTGATTTTTGTGCGTTGAGCCATCCTTGATTGCAGGAATAATCCAATATGGTCATGGTATATAATCCTTTTAATGTATTGTTGAATTTGGTTTGCTAGTATCGGATTGAGAAATTTTTGGCAATATATATCAGGAATATTGCTCTATAGTTGTCTTGTAGTGTCTCTGTCTGGCTTGTAATATTGGCTTCATGGAATGACCTTAAAAGAATATGGATTGAGGAGTAGAGAACAGAACAAACTTCAAAGCTCTGGAAATAATTGTATTTAGCAAACAGAAGTGTTTGGGGAAGTAGGTGGACAGGAGCTGACACAGAGAAACAAAATTGCTTGACAACCCAGTGAATAATCTAAATTGTTCCTAAGACTGGTCTGTGGACCAGTCCAGACACTCGGACTCCTCCAGGTCTATAACAAAGCAGTAAATGATTTGTAAGAAAAGTGAGTATAAATTCATTTACACCCTTCAAAGAGGCAAGTGTCTTCAAAGAGCTCAAGTTTAAAATAAATCTTCTACCATGAGATTAAACCCTTCTTAATTTCTTATAACAACTGATGTTTTTAATAATATAATGATAGCATTTACTAGTGAAGTATAAAGCAGATATTTGTATAAATTCTGGAAGTGTTTGAGTACATGGGACTGGAAGGTCAATGTGGGCCCGGTGTTGTACTAAGCATTATCAGATGTGGCCATGTGGTGTTCATTTCTGGCTTTCCTGAGGGCACCCTGATCTCCTTTTAACAATTATGTCTCCTTTGTGTATTTACCTCCTTGGGCAAGATGGTCAATCCAGATACCTGCTTCCAGTTCTGAGAGTGGTGCCAGACCTATTCTTTTCTCATCCAAGTGCAACTATGGGGCAGATGGCATGACAATTGGAAAATTCTTCTTTTATTTATTTATTTTAATGACCCTGACCAGATGCTTGCTGCTATGGTTCCTGCTTCTTGGCTTCCTGGAAGCACTCCCAATCACTGCGAGCCCAGTTATATTCTTCTAGTACACAACCACTTACTTAACTTATCAAGAGTTTTCTTATTTTTAATGACTAGCATACCAGACACTAGCTGAAACATTTACCAAACAGCTATGTAACCACTAGAAAATTACATCTTTTCTGGGGGTGATGATAGCACCTGCTTGAGAGGGTTATTGAGGACATTAAACAAGTTACTACAGATAAAGTGCTTAGCACATAGTGAGCTATTTTACTACCATTATTGTTGTTGCTGCCATGTGGCACGCACAATCACAGTCACAAAAGGCATTATGAAAACATGGGGGCCTGCCTTGTAGCTCATATAAAAGCCAACAGAATGAAAGGATAAAAGCTTAGGGGTTTCCTCTCACATATCCAACAGCCACCTTTAAAATCAATTTCCAAGCGTAAGACATGACCTTGGTTTAGAAATAAACAAAATTAATTTGCAGTACCTGATTCTAAGCCATGCTTTCTCATGCTAGCTTTTGCGTAACAATTACCTTCAGTGGTTTTGCCTATTTGGAAACCCTCATAGAATTAATTCAAATAAAACTCAAAATTGTTCATTTGTGGTGAACTTCCTCTATAGTAAGGTATCAGTCACAAGGTACTTTCTCAATCTGAATACAAATTAGAGATAAAACATCGTATTTATTCTCCTCCATCTAGCAACTGTCTTAAGACAGAACCGGAGAAAGTAGAGCACGTGATGGGTTGCTGACTATATGATAGAATTTATTAATAACCTGGTTAATCAATCCATCAATCCTCTCTGACAACCCCTTGTCCCAAGGTAATAAATTACCAAGTGAAAGCACTCTAAAAAAGTAACAAAATGCGATTTCACCCACTTGGCACATTTCTGCCCTTTCATCTCATGGTGCCTTTCATGTCCTGTTTGATTCCAGTGGACAATTTGAATGTGTGGATGGATATATCTTTCCCACAGAAGTAATTGGGGTGTTTGAGAGAGTGAACCAAGCCACAAAGCACATACTGATGAAAAGCTTCTGCTTCCAGTGATAGAGAGCCACGCTTGCACCTCCACGCCTCTATGGTGCAAACTGCACGCACTGGGAATGTTCCTTGCAGGAGGCATAGGAGGCATTTATTATGCACGGTTTTTTCCAGCAAACCAGGCCCACCGAGCACCTTCCTGGCTCATTCAAGAAGTAGAAATCACTTGGGTGCTCACAATGCTCAACTATTAGGCGAGTAGCTGCTGTAAGACTGCACAAGATAGTGGCATTTTTGCCCAGCGGTCGAATACCTTCATAAATATAGAGAGACATAATTTTGGATTACTGTTTTACTTTGCAAAGTGTCCTCTGATTTTCCCTGACAAGGGTTTTTTATTACACACAGAGATCAATAGCTTATATTCACAAACAATCTGTTTGATAAGGTTATAGCTCAGAATCCAACCCTGTTTGCTGTATGTTTCCTTGAAAACTGACAAGTTTGGGGGAGGAGAAGGAAGAGAAGGTGGCCATATTAAAAAGAAAAAAAAAAGGTATGTTAATTTAAACTGCCCTGCCATGCTTTCATGACTATTTTTGGCTTCACATCTGTAAGGATTTCATGTAAGAACACAGGGTAGAATGGGCCTGGCTGTTTTCCCAGACACTGACTTCAGCTCACATGGCCTTTCATCAGGGCTATGCAGGCACAGGAATGCGCACTTTGGAGGTATGAGCATCAGTGTGAGTTGGAAGGTTTATGAATAGCCTCCATCTCTCTGCATGCAGATGCAAGCAGTGCTCTTTTCTGAAATATACCTAACAGTGTGTTCTATGATTCAAGATGCTTCTAACAAAATAAACAAGGTTAAGTAATGCCCAGGCTCTGTTATCATGGCAAAAATAACAGTGACCAGTGAAATGGAGACATAAGTCAAATTAGGATAACTGGAGAAATGCACTTAACATAGTGGCTGACACATAGCTCCATGAATGGTAGTTAAGATCATGGTAATACATATGGTGGCAATCGTCAACTTTTTCTTAAAGTAGATCTGAGTGATCAACTCTTAGAGTTGCAATGACCTCCTCTATGGTGATGAATTACAAATCTTTCGATGGAGTTCCAGTTATAAACAACTGATAATTGAATCCAATAGTCCCTTCATTGTACCTATCACAGGCAATTCCAACCAATCTTACCCAAAATTGAAATCACCAACTTCACACTCCTTTGCCAATATCTCTTATCCTGGCTCACCAAAGTCGGAAACTGGGGACTCCTCTTAGATTCCTTACTCACTCCATGTTACTAGTGAATCTCCAAGTCTTTATTTCAGCTCCAACATTTCTCCAGTACATCATATCCTGCTCCTCATACTTCTCTTTCTTTTCCATGCTCACATGCACATTATTCTCAAAGGAATTACTACAAGACATTTGGCATTCTTCAATTTGTTATTCTTAAAATTATAATGTATATAATAGATTATATGTACATAAGATATGTATATACAAAATATGTATAATACACATTATATATATATATCTATATCACACATACATATACACACACGAGGTCTGACAATTAAGTTTGTAAATTTATCTTAGAAAAAGTGCTACATACCTCATTACTGAATATCACTACGGTCACCTTCGAAGTACTCCCCTTGGGAAGCTATGCATTGATGTCAGCACCTAGTCCACCCTTCAAAGCAATTTTGGAACTCCTTTTCTGGAATGGCTATCAGAGCTGTCATCATTGTATTAACCCATGATGTCCTGCATGCAATCAAAATCTCTTACTTTCAATATTTCCCTTATCTTCAGATAAAGAAAAAAGTCATTGGAGGATAGATCAAGTAAGTAGGGAGGGTGTTCTAATACAGTTATTTGTTTACTGGCTAAAAACTCCCTCACAGACAGTGTCGTGTGAGCTGGTGCACTGTCATGATGCAAAAGTTATGAGTTGTTGGCAAAAAATTTGGGTTGTTTTCATCTAACTTTTTATGCAGCCCTGTCAGCACTTCCAAATGGTAAACTTGGTTGACCATTTGTCTGGTTAGTACAAATTCATAATGAACAATCCCTCAGCTATCAAAAAGGTTAGCAATATTGTTTTGACTCTTGATTTGGACTGATGGAACTTTCTTGATTGTAGAGAATTGGCTGATTTCTATTCTCCTCCTTGATGCTTTGTTTCAGGGTCATATTGGTACCCCCATGTTTCATCACCAGTCATAACATAGTCCAAAATATCATCTTGCTTCTCCAAAAGGTCTTGGCAAACTTCAGCTCTACTTTGCTTTTGTTCATCAGTGAGCTTCTTCATCAGTGAGACCATTTCTACTCACACCTGTCTCATGCTAAGATTTTCAGTAAAGATTTTCCTAACTATTTCCCTATCAGTGTTTACTTACTTAGACTGCTATGCTTCTCACAATCAGCCAATAATTTTGATGCACAATTTGAATTTTTGAAATGTTTTTCTCAGTTCTGCTTGTTACTGGCTGCCCTGACCTCTCTTCATCAGTGACGCTTTCTCTCCCAAGGGAAAACATTTAATCCATTTGTACACTGCCATTTTTGTTCATGGCATTATCTCCATAAAGTTGGGCTAACATGTAGTCAGCTGCATAATTTGTGGGGCCCTGTATAAGATTAAAATGAGATTTCAAAAACTGACAAAAAATGCTATGAAAGGGAATAAATATATATTAATACTATTTTCCTTTTTCTATAGCCTCTCTGTCTCTCTGTCTTTCTTTTCTGTCCCTCCTTCATGGTGATTTTTGTTTAATGTTGCACTACCTCCTGCCTGGGGAAATTCGCAGGGTGAGTAAGGAACCTCAGAGGCACCTAGAGCCAGGCCCAGTATTCTGGTGCAGCACCTCCACGGCCCACCACCATCTGTGTTTCCCTCCTAACTCCTGCCAGACCTATGTGCCATGACCTAGCAGGGGTGGAAAAGGCCATCTCCACTTCCCTTGGACCTGACCCCCTGACACATGACAGACCAGTGCCCCCAAGAGACCACAATCTTCATGCTGGAACATTATGGGTACCTGGAACGAAGGTGGTTGACAGTTTCTTCCCTGTCCAGTCACTTCCAGAATAAATATTCATAGAGGGTTACAAATATTCCCTAAATAAAATATAATGTAATGATTCTTTATGTATACTTGGAATTACAAAACTTTGACTCTACTACTCACCAGCTTTGTGCTCTTTGATAACTTTCCTAAACACCCGAGCCTCCAATTTTTGCAAATGAGTCTGCAAAAAGATAATAATAGTCCAAACTTTATAGGATTGCTCATAAGAGCTAAATGAAACTATCATTAAGTTGCTTACCTAATGCTAGCTCTAATTGATATAAAATAGTCTACCTTACCCTATTTATTGCTTTCTTCTATGAATTCTAAATTATCTCTTATTAACATTTCTACTATTGATTTATTTTGTTAGCATTTTCCCATTATAATTTTACCCATCTCTTTTTTTTTAATTTTTGTATTATTTTCTTTGTAGTATGTCTTAAGAAACTAGCATGTTGTTAGATTTTTAAAATCATTGGTGAGTTTCATGGGGAAATTTAACCTAAGGGAATTTATTGGGATTAGTGATATGTTAACTATAATCATAGGTTTTTACTATTACTTATATTTTTCTTATTTCAGAGTTTCACTGGATTAAAAAAAGACTTTTGATTATTTTATACTACTTAGTGGTTTGGAAACCATGCATTCTTTGGAATCCTTTTATTGGTTTTTCTTAAATTTTTAATAAGCATCTATTAACAGATATGTTTTTCTATGTACTCCCAGCCCTGCACCAAAACAACCTGAAGTTCCTTTTCACTTACTCTCTCCACCTGGTTCTTAAATTTGAGTACCACTATTCCCTATATGTCATTTCCTTCTCTTTTTGGACTTTTTGGTCTTTGTGCATACTCCATTTTTCCCCCAGATAATTTTTATGAGTCATTATGTGTCTGAAAAATGCAATGATTTCCCCTCTCACTGAGTGCTATTATAGCTAGGTGTCACTCTCATACCTCTTCCTATTTTTGCAGACACTGCTCTACTTTTACATTTTATGTTGCAGGTAAGAAATCTAAGGGTGGTTTTAAGTTTCAGTCCACTGTAGATCAAGGGCTGTGGTTTTAGGTTTTTCTCTCTTCTTTTTGGACAATTGAACAATTTTTATCTTCATCATTATTGAGATTCATTAATGACACCAGAAGAAGTTTATATGTGATTGTCTGTTTTACTTTTTATCAATCCTGGCAGACCCTTTTAATCTAAAGACTTAAATCTCTCCTGGGAAACTAGAACATTGAGCATCAGTAGAATATAGCAAGAAAGTAAATCTTCTCCAAAGATGGTAGTGGGTATCTAGTCAGTTGTAATTAGAATTTTCACAGCCTTGCTCCCACTTGGATGCCTTAACAAATTATTTATTGTGCTATGAAGCAAATGAGAACATTGTTATGTACAACATTAATTTCCATCTAATACTTTCCCTTGGGGATAAGTTAAGGCTTCTCTCACTCAACCCCCTCTTTCCAGGTTGGACATATTTCATAAACTAACTAACCTGTAACTACCCAGTGACACAACACTCCTGTGATGGACCAAGCCCTCATTTTGTACAAACCCCTAATTGGGCAAGAATTTTTCGTAAATAAGCATGTTGAATCCAATTGGTAGTAGGGACGTAAAGGCCACTTTGAGACCGGGCCACCAAAACCTTACAGAATATTTTGTTTCTCTATTATCCTTCAGACAGTAAATCATGACCTGACCTGATCATTTTCCTGCATTTTTACTTTTCCAGTTGGTTATACCCTCATTGATCTGATTCTCATTAGTGGAACTCCTATATCTACTTCTATTTCTTACTTTGTGTGTGTGTTTACTGCTCCTTGGGAGATTTTTTACATTGGCTCTGGCTGCATAAATTAGTGAATTGAAGCTTCTGATACGAGCCATCCCAGCCTCACTCTCAGGGTTATAGATGATGCTGTCTGACTAAAGGACACTGCATTAATGGGCATAAATGGGGACTACTTCAGAGCTGGGCTTTCCAAGCCAATCCCTGTGTCTGAAACAGGGGAGACATGGAAGACTGGGGTAGAGGGAAAGAAATTACCTGTTTTTCCAGGGAAAAATAAATTTAAAATAACCTATAATGACTAAATATGTTAGCTACTGAAGAAAGTTAAGGCATCTTGGAGAAACAACATCGAATAAACTAATTTTTTCCCAAATAATCTATAAAACCTCAGCCTCATTTTACTTAATGTAATAAACAAATTAAAACGTACACACACACACACACACACACACATACACACACACACATACGCGCACACACACTCTCTCTCCCATTACTTTCTGGTCTCTGCCGAATGATTTTCTGTATTGAGGGACCAGAATGTAAATGTGTTGCATATGATAAAATTCAAATACATTTTAAAGTTAAAAGGAAGTGGGATGGACAGACGAAGATGAGACGAATGATTTAGTCTGGTTCAACGTGAGTCAAGGAAGTTGGTGTTAGAGGCAGCATGTGTCACGAAGAGCCACACATGAGTGACTTGTCAGGTCAATAACGTTGATTTGCTTACTTCATAATTTGATGTACTATAGCTTCTTCAAGGTAAGATTATGAAAATAAAACTACACCTCAAGAAAACATATAATTATTGATCATGGAGGGAGGTGGAAAAAGTGAAATTGATTGGGATTTGGAGCTTAGAACCTCAGGGCTCTGGTTTTTGACCTTACACTGAGTTATGGCATGATCTTAAGCAAGTTATTTCAGCATTCTGGATGTGATATCCCTCCTCTGAACAGGAAGCTGACAATAGTTATGTTACATTGATGTTGAGAAAATTAATGCAATGACGTGTTTTAGTACCAAGCACAGGGCCTGTTACATTGTAAGTGATGAATAAAACCTGCTTCTTCCTTCATTCCATTCTTCCTTTACTATCAGTTCCCATCCGTCCTGCCTGTATTGGCTTCCTTTATACATTTCATGCAGGTTTTCAGGTTTCAGTCAAGTGTTCATAGTTAGCACTTGAGATTCATATTACCTGTCCTTGAAATTCTCTCAGTTTCCCCTAGGATGTCTAGATAATTGAATAAATTGCAGGACAAAACAGGTTTTGTAAACCAGCACAGCTACCATTGACTCAGCCTCTCCAAGGTGGAGAAAAAAAACACAACCATTTTTACCCTGACCATGTCTGAGGCACCGCTGCCGAGGCTAAAATAATTCGAGAAAGCAAGCAGACCATTTGAAGCTAATAGCATTTGGTCATGCTCTCAATTTAAGAGACTTTCTATAGAGTATCAATTACAGCTCACACTTCTGAGAGGGTAAAAATTTAACCTGATTCCAGATCATTTGATATAAGAGAAAATATATGACTAAGTAGAGTTACATAATTTTCACTTTCACAGCTTAAGCCAAAGAAGGAAAATGATAGAGGATCAGAGACCAAAACCTAACCTAATCAGCAAAGTTCCTCCTGGCTAAAGAACTGGAGACTATTGTAAAATTCTTAACTGAACACCAAAGAATTCTCACGGTTGAGCTTTGAGACAACAGAAACTTAAACCCTTAAGAAGAGCAGGGCATGATTAGTTCCCCCGAGGACTTACAGGGATTTCCTAAATTGGTCTCACCTCTAATTTCTTTCGGAGGCCTTGGCAGTGGAGTGTTATTATCTATGAAGTAAGTGATGAAGCCTCCCCATGCAGAGCATGGACGGCCCCCTCTTCTCTTTCCTTCCTTCCTTCCTTCCTTCCTTCCTTCCTTCCTTCCTTCCTTCCTTCCTTTTTCCCTTTTATTTTTCATTTCATTTACCTTAAGATTGTGGCTATTTTAAGCCAAGGAAACAATGATGATAGTAAAAAGTACCAATTATGTATAAGGCATTATGCTAAGCACAGTGGGGGAATGTAGCTATAATTATAACAACAATCTTTATCCTCAAGGGACTGACTCTAGTTCACAATGTAAGTATGTACATAAATATATACAGCACAATGACCACGGCAATATATACCAAGGGACACTGTGGGTGCTTAGACAAAAGGAAGTTTACTCCCTCCTTACATAGAGAAATTTGCATAGAAAAAAAAAATGAGACTTGAATTGGGCCTTAAAGAATGGGTAAGGTTTTGTAGGAAAAAAAAGAAGAATTCAGGGCAGTGGGATAGTATAGCTAAAGAGAAGCATGCTCGAGGATCAGGGATAAACCACCAAGTTTTTAAGAGTTTTTAAGTGATAGTTACTAGAGGTTGGTGACACGATTAACAACAAAACCACTACAAACAACAATGGATAGATCAGTAGATGAGAGGTGATTTGGGGAGAGGATGAAATATATTCTTCATATATATGAGGTCAGACAATTAATTTTGCAAACTCATCCTAGAAAAAGTGCTGCATACCTCATTGCTGAATATCACTGCAGTCACCTTCGAAGTACTCCCCTTGGGGAGCTGTGCACCGACACCAGCACCTAGTCCACCCTTCAGAGCAATTTTGGAACTCTTTGGTGATGGAAAGAGAAGTCACATTAGGTGGTGAACCTGTTATACAACAAGCTGACAATGCACTGTAGAACTGTGTGCCTGAGACCTATGTAATCCTTGCTAACAGATGTCACCCCAATACGTCTAACAATAAAAATAAATTTTCAAAAAATTTGGAACTCTTTTTCTGCAATGGCGATCAGAGCTATTCATTGTCAAAATCTGACAATTAAGTTTGAGAACTTGCAACCATGCACTTACATTGGCAGCACCGTACAAACAACTCAGTAAGGTGCCATAACCTTGCCAAATGCCTTTATAGTTCATCTTACATGATTAGATACTTTTCACACAGCCTGTACATATATATATAAATTGAAGCCATAGACCCCAAATCCCAAAATGTTGACATCCAAAGAAAAAAACTAATGTTTTGGGGAGGCAGGACGCTAGGACTTTATAACTTCATAAAGTGATAACATTTTAGGAGAGAGTAGATATAGTTCATGTAGAGAGTGGTAAGAAGGGGAAGAATTAGGATCTTGAGAACACACACCCTTTGGAAGTAAAAGGAAATCAAGAAGAGAACCAGGTTAGTGACGAATTATGAAGGTCGGAGAGAAGAGGTAATTGTATCAGATGCTGCAAGGATCAAAGAAAATGAAGACTTAGAAAGAACTGGAGCACATAATTGGAGAGCAGAGCATAAGGGTTATGTGTCTATATTTTGGATTTGCACTTTTGCTCTAGCCCTTCCTGGTTTGCAAGGGGGGTAAAACCTCAGACTCTCACGGTTATTTTACAGCACTCAGTCCTGATGAGTCTTTCTTTTGGCCCTTTGTTTCATCTATTAGCCTTTCCCAGCTACTCTGAGGTCAATATTCCCACCTACGTTGGCACAATCTACTATCTTCTATTACTGTTTCCACTGAAAACCTGGAGCTAAACTACATGGAACGTTTTCAGTTGATTCAAGTCCCTAGCTCATCAGGGCATTACTGACATCTCAGAATTTTACTATTTCAGTTGGATATGGAAAAATAAAGGGAAAAAATCTTTATTTAACTACTGATTCTTAAATTAAATGTAGAATAGAAACTCATAGACTCAGTGGATCTTGTATACCTCCCTGAAAAGTGGATGGGGCCATGGGGATGGCAAATGTTTTCCAGTCCTGAGAGAAGTGGGGTGACAGGGTACCTTCTCAAACTTTTGAAGTTCTCACTTGAGGCAAAAAGATACAAATCTGCCACATGAAAGTGAGAGAGTTTTATTATTGTTGTTTCCACTGTAGTGCACCTTATGTTTCTGAAACACTTTAAGTAGCTTAATTGGGATAGTAAATGGCTGGTTATTGAAGGCTCACTCTGGCATAGCTATTCTGACTACAGGTATGTTAAAGCATGGGGAAGGGTAAAGTGGGCAGCACCCAAAATGGAAATAGAAGATGAAACTTGCATTAGGACGTTGTATTAAGTTGCTTTCTACTTACGTTGCTTATGTTATGTCAGGGAGACTTGCTAGAAAATGGAGAATATGAAGTTCTTAAAAGTGAATTCGAAATTAAACAGGTTTTAGATAGAAGGTGAAGCTAAAAAGATAGATATCTGTTGGTATTTTATACACATACATATGTAAAAAGAATTTTAAAGATCACTTTTTAGGTAATGGTATAATCTCAAAAAAATCTTATTTCTCCATGTTGTCATAAAAGGCCATATTTTATCTTTTCCTATGACTGGGTCATATGCCACGGCGTAATGTAACTTCTTTATCCAGTCATCCATCAAAGGACACTTTTGCTGCTTCCATGACTTGGCCACTATGACTAGTGCCACGATGAACATTGGGGTACATATATCTTATGCACTAAAGTTTTCAAATTTAGGGGTAGATACCCAGAAGCAAAATAAGCCAGACAGAAAAAACGAAGAATCATACGGCTTCACTCATATATGGAATATAAAACTGAAAGCAACAAAGGAACAAAAACTCATGGAAATAGTCGATAGTTTCGTGGTTACCTGAGGGTAAGGGGGGAGGGGGCTGGTGGAGGAAGGAGGAGGAGCCACGTATACAGTGATGGAAGGAGAACAGACTAGGGGTGAACACCTAATGTGACACACAGACGATGCACTAGAATTGTATACCTGGGACTTATGTAATTTTTACAAACCAATCTCATCCCATAAATTTAACAATAAAAAAATCTTATTTCTCACTTTTCCCTTTGTATTTCTGACCTGTTTCTCTTTTTATTTAAAACTTCATGTAAAAATTTTGCCTCTGTAGGTCTACAAATTGTGATCCAGAAATAGCAAGGTGCTTGATCAGGAGCCTGCCTTCCTCATACATGGACAGGTAGTCAACTGGAGAAAGTTTATCAAGATATAAAATCCTCCCTGACTGTCCTTGGAGTGGTGTGGTGTCATATTGTTCAATTTTGTGACTTGCCTAGGTTTTATTTATTTTTGTCAACTTCAAATGAATTTAAATTTAATTTTATATTGACAATTGTTTTTGAAAATTCATAACACCTAGAGGTGACAGAAGATACTCTAGGGAATAGAGGCTGGAGGTGAAAGACAAAGAGAAGCAAAGTTCAAAGATAGGGGTGGAACGCACAGAATTGGACTCAGGGCTTTCTTGAACGTATTACACTAATTCCTTCTTGGGGTGGCAAAACCAGGGCTTCTACACATCAAATAGTTACTATTTTCAGTCTCATTAGGATTGGTAAAGGTAGAGCCTGCAAAGTTCATATAGGTCACATCAGAGATACATGTTGTAGTATATAGCATCCTTCACCTCAAAGAAAAATCACGTGAGAACAAAATAGCAGATCACAGCTCCTTTTGTTACAGTCTGTGCTTCTGTCACCTACATTGGAGCATCAAGTAAATGCTGCAGGCACCAGTTGGAGGTGTTTAATAATTTAACAAACAGATGAGTCTATATTATACTATTAGACAATGTCAAATAAAGAAAACACATTCTTTCAGTAATTTAAGCAAGTTCAGGCATGGTGCTAGGTGCTGGAAGCACATTCATGAACAAAACAGACAAGCTCCCCACCCTTGTAAGTCTTGCAACCTAGGGTGGCAAGATGTGCACAGGTTTGAGGGAAAGAGAAAAAGTAGGGTGAAAGCTTAATTGCCCATCTATATCTGAACAAGAGCAGGCAAGTCTTAGAGGCTAGCAACAGGAAAAGGAGAGGGAATTGGAAAGATATAGTAGGAAATTCTAGTGCTGAAGCCTATTAAGTTTTTTTTTCTTCCTGGGCATAGGGCAGGATCACTTTTTCCTATCTCCTTATGGCTAGGTGGAGTAGTGGGCTGGGTTAGGTCAATACGCTGCGGGAAGAATGAGCTGTAGGTGTATGCCACTTCCAAGCCAAAATAGAATAACCATGGGGCACCATAGGGCATGACTCCGTGGTGGTCTCTTCCCTGCCTCAGGAACCTAAGAGAATTGCTGTTGAGATGGTAGAACATAAGGTTGTTGAGTAGCTACATGAATGACAGTTTCCTAGACAGTAACCCTGACTTGTAGTAGATTCTGTATGAAAACACACACACACACACACACACACACACACACACACATTTTGATATGTTAAGCTTTGAGCTGATAGTATACTTTCTGCAGAATAACTTAACATGCCCAGCCACTACAGGGTGGCTAAGGGACATATAACACATAGGTATCTAAAGTCATGTATTTCTTGAAGGTAGGAAGAAGGTGATAGAAAGGAGGGACTAGGGAGAAAGAAGACAATGGGGAAGAATTTTGCATTCTTGGAGCCAATAAATGGAATTATAAAAGTTCCTTATTGCTTTACAGAAGAGCAAATACAACCTCATTTCAATTTGTTTGCAAATAAGAAATAGATAAAAAAAAATGAGAGTATATCCTACCATCATTTAGTGACAATAAATTAAATGATTTAATTTTCTATATAATTTCTTTTTCCCAATTATTTTTTGTTTTCCAAAAACAGCATAACTATATAATCTAAATATATGACACAAAACAAATAAAATACCAAGTAGTGAAAAGTGTTATGAAGAAAATAAGGGGATGGGATATCACATGTTTTGGGTTTAGGGAGTTCTTTAAGTAGAGTGGCCATAAAGATCTTTCCAAAGCCCCTAATGGCAAGAAGGAGGCACCCTTGAAAAGATCTGGAGACGTGCATTTTCAGGCAGAGAGAATCATAACTACAAAGCCTCCAAGCAGGAAAGAGCATGGCGTACTTAAGGAATAGAAAGAAGATAGAAGGAGGCAGAGAGGAGAGAGGGGGAGTCAAATATACAGTGATGGAAAGAGAGCTGACTCTGGGTGGTGAGCACATAGGCAACGTGTGGACAATGCACTGTGGAATTGTACACCTGGAACCAACGTGATTCTTATTAACCACTGTCACTGCAGTAATAAAAATAAAGGCAAAAAAAAAAAAAAAAAAAAAAAAGAAGATAGATATAGCTCCAGTCCAGCATGGTGAGTTGTGGGGAGAGGGCAGGATACAAGGCAGAAGGCTCCCTATGATGGTTAATTTTATGTACCAGCTGATAAACCATTGTTCCTGAGTGTGTCTGTGAGGGTGTTTTCCTAACAGACCATCATTTGAATCAGAAGGCTGAGTAAGGAAGATTGCCCTCCTTCATGTGTATGGGGCATACCCTAATCCCTTCAGGGCCTGAAGAGAACAAAAATGTGGAAAAAGAGTGAATTCTCACTCTCTCTTCGTAAACTGGGGCATCCATCTCTCCTCTGCTTACACATGAAAGCCCCAGTTCTCAGGCTTTCAGACTCTGGTCTGGATTAGACCACCAGCTTTCCTGGGATTCCAGCTTGCAGATCACGGGACTTCTCAGTCTCCACAATTATTGTGTGAGTCAATACTCATTAAAAAAAAAAAAAAAAAAAATATATATATATATATATATATATGTATGTATATATATATGTATATGTATGTGTATATATGTATATGTATGTGTATATATGTATATGTATGTGTATATATGTATATGTATGTGTATATATATGTATGTGTATGTGTATATATGTATATGCATGTGTGTATATGTATATGTATGTGTATGTATGTGTATATGTATGTGTATATATGTATGTGTGTGTATGTATGTGTATATGTGTATGTGTATGTGTATGTATGTATGTATGTGTATGTATATGTGTGTATATGTATGTGTATGTATATGCATGTGTATATATGTATATGTATGTGTATGTATATGTATGTGTATATATGTATATGTATGTATATGTGTATGTGTATGTATATGTGTGTATATGTATGTGTATATATGTATATGTATGTATGTGTATGTATATATGTATGTGTGTATGTATGTATGTGTATGTGTATATGTATGTATATATGTGTGTGTATGTGTATGCATGTGTATGTATGTGTATATATGTATGTGTGTGTATGTGTGTGTGTGTGTGTGTGTGTGTGTGTATATTTTCATTCTAGTGGACCATGTTTTAGGTTCAGACTCATACATAGGGAGTCTTCACGATAATAATGGGTGTGATCATATTTTCCAGGAAAAAAATGGCAGCCAATAAAAATAATATTAACTATAGCTGTTCTTTCACAGAAAAAATATTAAAATGACAAATTTATAACCCAAACTGAGTCTTATATTTAACTTAAAAAATCCAACTTATTAGGTATTAAATTTACAGGGTTCAGAATTTAAAAGTCACTAAAGAATTTGCAGTTAAAACCCTCCTTTCCACTTTGTGCCCCCGTGACCCTGGAGGTAGTTGATGTTAGCATTGTGTTGTGTGTCCCCGTATGTGTTCCAACACGTGTGTGTTATCTCCCACTGCTCTCTCTATTTCTCACAGACATCATACTGTATCCATTCTTTTGTATTCTGCTTTTGTCATTTTCCCCCAAAACAATCTTTTTCAAAAATTAAAGGAATTAATGACACAGGTGACATTCAATATTATATTTGTTTCAGGTGTACAGCATAGTGGTTAGACATTTATATAACTTAAGAAGTGATCCCCTGATAAGTCTAGTATCCACCTGGCACCATCCATAGTTATTACAATGTAATTGACTATATCCCCTCAGCTGTACTTTACATTCCTGTGACTATTTTGTAACTGCCAATCTGTACTTCTTAATCCCTTCACTTTTTCTACCCAGGCCCTTCAACCCCCTCCCAGCTGACAACCATCAATGTGTTCTCTGTATCTATGAGTCTGTTTGTTTTGTTAAATTCCACGTATAAGTGAAATCATATGGCATTTGTCTTTCTCTGTCTGACTTATTTCACTTAGCATAGGACCCTCTAGGTCCATCCATGTTGCCGTTTTTATCATTTAAATTCATATCATAGAGATTGTCCCATGTTACTACATAAAGAATTTATTTATTTTTCATTATAGGTAATTTTTTCTATTTGCTGCATTTGACCCCATCTCTTTGTATTTTTTATTGAGATATAATTGACATATAACATTATATTAGTTTCAGGTGTTCAACATAATGATTCAATAGCCAAATACTGAAAACTATATTTTAAACTATTTTACCCTCCTTTTTATGAACTGTTGTTTGTGGTCCCTCCAAATTCCTATGTTGAAACCATAACTCCCAAAGTGAAGTTTTAGGGAGGTAATTAGGTTTACATGACTTCATGAGGGTGAAGCCCCCACAACAAGATTAGTGTCCTTACAACCATTAAAAGACAATAAAAAAAAAAAGACAATAGAGCTGGCTGTCTCAGCCATGAGAGGACACAGGGAGAAGCTGACCATCTACAAGCAGGAAGCAGGACCTCACCAGACACGGAATCTGCCAGCAGCTTGATCTCAAACTTCCCTACTCCAGAACTATGAGAAATAAATGTTAGTTGCTTCAGCAACCCGATCTATGATATCATTGTTAGCACCCCAAATTGACAAAGCCACTCATCATGTCCATTTGTTCTTCTCTGGCCTTGCCTTATTCTTGTTGCAAGATCATTAAAAACCTACACCAGGACCATGGGTTGGGAAAGGTTTCCTTGGAAATGTTTTGAGACTCATGAAGGTATTTGCTCCACTGACTGATTTTTCTTTTCCTTAATTACAAATTTTAACTGAATCAGGAAGCAGTCTTAACATACAGGCATTTCTCTCTAATTGTGATTACATAGTAGATTTTTCTCAAATGGTTCTCCATAGTCCATGCCTCTCCTCTCTGTAAACCGTTTCCGTAACCTTGGTGATAGGTGTACTAGGGCATTTTCTTATCATGTCTCTGATCTTGATGAACTGAGTATTAGCCAAAACCATTTTGTTTACATAAATCTTGGAGCAGAAACCCCTTCACAGTTCCTGAAAATGACATGTTCTCAGTTTAGAAAATAGGATGTCATCCCACTGTCCAAATTTCTGAGAGAATTCATCTGGCCTCACCTGGGTCAGGTGTCTGCCCCCGTCCATAGTTATGACCAATGAGGAGTAGGACAGAGCACAATAGTAGGGATATTCCCCCAATCCAATTTTTAAAGAAAATTAATAATGATTGAATGCAAGAAATTATCCTAATTAGAAGACTGTCATATCCACAATGCCAATGAACTATGAGAAAGTGTTTTTTGTTTTTGTTTTTGTTTTTACCAGAAAGCACAAATAATAATATACTAAACACAAAAGAGAAGAATTTACAGGATGGTCAATAGCATCAAAGAAAGTCCATCTGATTGTTTATTTTTAAATTTGGAGTTTCAATAGTTTGAAGGGAGCCTAAAACAATTATAGTACGTAAATAAACTACAGAGAAAGAATTTGTAAGCAGAGGCCAGAAGTTTATATCCTGCATTTTATAAATTTGGCAGTGAAGGAAAACAGGAAAGGAACTGAGACTCATTGATAAATTATTTCTTATTCCCAGCACCTAAAATATGAATCCCCTGATAGATTTTTAAGGTTTAAAAATCAACAGTAAAATTCTTAAAGAATCTTCATATTACAGAAAACTACTTAACACCATCTGTGCAGAAGATTTGGGTAAGATGGAATTCTTCCTCACAGGTTTATCAGACTACCAAAAGGTCCTCACACAGAAAATGATACCAGGGATAACGTGATAAATTAAGCAATTCGGTTTTTGGAGAACCTTCAAGTGAATACCTTCTTACGTGTAAAGTTAAGTCAGAGTTAAAATGAGATATAAGATTGCTGTTAGGGAATAACGGTGACACAGACAAAAACATCCACATTATAATGTGAAACTTTGAGTGTGTAAATTAAGGGTATTTGACTGTAAACACCCGGAATAGTCCCTGGCTTATTACAGCAAAAGCTTATGCATTAGAAAGATAATGGGGTGAGGCACAGAGTCAAAACAAAACTGAAGAAGGTTGTAGAAACACAAAACTAGGGCAGCTTTGGGAAACCCAGCAGTGGGAGCTGAGGGACCCTCTTTCCAAGGTTCTGCTTTATGTTAAGTTTGCTCCAACACCCTTATTCCTAATCTCCATTCAATTCTTGAAAAAATCTGATCAAGTGAAATCTCTCTACTTTAGAACTAATGTTTCATGGCCAGAAGACACAGTCATGGAGCCTCAGAATAATTATGACCTATTACAATTTCCATCTACTATTTGAGCTGACTTCTCCTTAATTCTTTTATTTTTCTCAAGCCACTTTGAATACCATGTTTTATTCATTCTTGTACATGAGCAAGTCTCAATCTTGCATGTACTTCAAAAATAAAATATTAACAATCACATTTAATAAAACTTGCTATGGCGCAGTCTCTGTTCTAAATGTTTTACTTATATTAGCATTCATGATACAGAAAAGTAAACTGAGGCATGAGGTAGTCTCATATATCTTTATCAAGTCACATTTACAATATAGTAGAAACAGGACTTTAAGTTGACGATCGCTGAGCAGTGCACTTAACTATCTTGCTGCATCTGCTTTAATATATGCTTATTAAATACACTCTTGTTAAAAAAATAACTTTATGATGTCACTTACATGTGGAATGTAAAAAAAAAAACGTAGGAAAGCAAATCCTCCAATGACTCCCCACTTCATTCAGAGTAAAAGCCAATATCCTAATAGACAGTGGCCCATAGCACCTGACTTGGTCCCCGTCCCCCACTCAGTTCTCAGATTTCATTTCCCACTACTGAACCCTTTGCCCACTGTTTTAGTTTTCTAGGGCTGCCATGACAAGGCACCACAGAGTAGGTGGATTACACAACAGAAATTAACTTCCTCATAATTCTGGGGGTTAGAAGTCCAAGATCAAGACACTGGCAGGGTTGAGTTCTGAGACTGTTCTCCTTGAATTGCAAGTGGTTGCCATCTACCTGTCTACTCAGTCTTCCTTCCATTTTTGCCTCTATCCTAATCTCTTCTTACAAGGAAACCAGTCATGTCGGATCAGGGCCCACCCTAAAATTCTTATTTAACTTAATTACCTCTTTAAGACCCTGTCTTCAAATGCAGTTGCATTCTGAGGTACTGGGAATTTAGGGATTCAATTTATTAATTTTTAGGGGATGACAATTCAGCCCATAGCACTCACTCTGAGCAGGCACGTCCCAGAGCTTAGCTCTAGGTGGAGTATGTCAGCCTCAGGCCCCAAAATGGATGGTTCTAGCTGCCTAGACAACGCTTACTCCAGAATCTTCAGGTCTCTTATTCCACACCTCATTAAAGTTCTACAAATACACTGTCTTCTCCAGAAAAATCTGTTTATCTCTTTCACAACTCTAGAACCCACAACTTCTGTCACACTTCATTTATTTCCCTCCATATCATTTATTGTTTTGTTTACCTTCTCTCTCTCCTAATTAGAATATGAGCTCCATGAAGACCTTTACTAACTGCTGGATCTCAAGAGTCTAAGCTAGTGCTCGGTACATGATCACCATTCAGTAGATATTTGTTGAAAATTGAATTCATCAATATCTAAATAGTTGGTTTCTGCATATGGCCTAGATGTGCAAAAACCTATTCATTTCCAAATCCAATAAGTCACATTAGGTGGTGAACTTATTATACATCAAGTTGACAATGCACTGTAGAACTGTATGCCTGAAACCTATGTAATCCTTGCTAACAGATGTCACCCTAATAAGTCTAACAATAAAAATGAATTAAAAAAAAATAAGTTGTTAACAAAAGCTCTGAGTTCATGTAGAAAGATAGTGATAATCAATAAATAGAAAACGTTTTTAATAGCAGAAATCAATAGTGTAGTATATTTAAAAAAAGAGAATGATAAATGGAAATTCCATTACATTTTCTCTTTTCAAACCCACCCATTCTATGGAATTCTATACAAGTAAGCATGAACCCACTTTATTTATTATTTTCTAACCTTAAAGAAGACTTCTCTGTCTAACACACCAGATTTCAGTGACTTAATTTGGAAAAAGAAATGTTAAATTGTAATTAATAATTTTCATATTGCTTACATGTTTAAATGATCATAATTTGAATATACCTGGTTAAATAAAATATAGGATTAAATTTAAAAAAAAAAAGACTTTTCTCTCTAGATGGACAGGTACGAGTGAAAAAAAAAATCTCTGTAAATGATCAAACATGCCTGCCCAGGCAGCAAAGAGGCGTGCGAATCCCAACTCAAGTCTCTGAAATCGCCTCTGCACTGGAGCGGAAGGGAAGGGGCTTCGGGAGCAGACATAGTGCAGGGTCCCACCAAAGGCAAGAACCGTGGCATTGCCTGTCGACTTCTACTTCTGCCTTCTGCTTCTCAGAAGCAAAGTGTGGTTGTTGATGCATCAGAAAGACTGGGGGCAACCAAGAGGAGGAGGAAGAGCTGGAGCTCCTGTCAGTAAACATTTTAAAGGGCCCCAGGGATTGAGGGAAGTGCCTGGGGTGAGCGAGTCTGCTGACCAAGTAGAGCTTTTATCCTCACGTTTCGTATTTTGCCTGTCTCTAACAATCTGAGCTACATAAACATGCGCTGGACTGTGGCATTCCCTTGCTCCACTGGCGTTAATTAAACTTGCTTTGCGCTTAGGAAATTAGCAAACTCTTTGCAGTTGGAAGAACCTGGGTTTTTTTTCACATGGGCAGATTTTTCTCTTTAACTCACACAGCTCCAATGCTTTGTCATATCCAGTGCCGGCATCCATGCCCAGGGAATGGACTTGCCACCTAACTCCAGTGCACATGATTTATGGCATCAGAGAGGGAGGTCACTAGATTCTGGCCCTCATCAGAGATTCGTCACTCTGCAAAACGGCCCCAAGGCAGTAAGAAGAAATGATGGAGCCCCTGGTTGTATCAACAGAGGCAGAGGCCCGGATTTCCTCCCCTTCTCTGCATACAACACTCCATTTCACATGCACGTGACTATTCCGTGTTGGAGATCTGAGCCCATGTGAACCACCTTTCACTTGTTACAAAGAAATAGCACTTTGTGATGAATTTTTAATTATGAAAATGAATCCTTTGGTGGTAGCAGTGTGCAATCTCTCCATTAAGAGGTAAGATACTAAATATAGGAGTGAAAAAGAAAACAACCCCCTCCTTTTTTTTTTTTTTTTGCAGAGATAGGGGCATGATTTCACTCTACTTAGGGGGAAAATACAAAACTAGTATAAAGTGATGAAAGCAATGACAAAATTGATTCTAGAGCAGAAATCTGAAACTTGAGTCTCAAATCTCTTTGAGGAAAAAACTGACTTGGTGACATGTGCTCTTCAGTCACAGAAACTATAAATGGCCCCCGTGCAGCAGATCAGACGAGCCCAGTGGCAGAAGACCATGGACTATGCATTGAAATCCCAACGCTTTCAGAAAAGATAACTCTTCCTTAATCACTTCACTTACTCACTTACTACTTCTTGGATTCCCTGAATAATTTACCCACTCACTGTACACACTCCTCTGATTCAGTTTCCTACTCCTAGAATTTTCTAACACCTTCTTGCTTCTGCATATGCTGCTTCTGATAGAGAGTTTTCCAACCTGGGCAGCTGTCTGCTTTGGTAGATTTGGAGTCTTTTTCTATATTCAAGCAGCATCGCTATTGCTGATACTTAGAAAAAAGTCAAACAGCCTCAGGGTAGGTAGTAGACATGACTGATTAATAAGTCATAAGGTTCATCTTGGAGTTTCCCAGAGTAACACCTAGAAGCTACTGGACTCAAGGTTCAAGTCTAAGTTACCTGTATGCCTTACCTCTGCATTGGCCGTCCTGTTATTTGATATGTTTATTGCCTTACACCTGGACTCTAGTTCCTGGGCAGCTGGTAGGTTTCTGATTTTTGGCACAGAGCATGGCAAACATGTCACCCTGTGCCTCTCCTCAGAATTCTAGAAAGAGACAGGCATGCAACGTTGAGGTGAGTAAAACGTGCCATTTTCCAAGGTGGGGATTTAGGCCTTAGATACACACCCATGGGATGTGAATGTAAACGGATACACAAGACATATTTCAAGGACCTCCCACCCCAACAAACGTCCCCTTGCCTCAAAGGGGCATCTCTATCCATTATGCCCTCTGTTGCCTAATGAGCTTTTACAGCTACTCTAAGTCACAACCTAAATATTACTTCCTTAAAAGGGCATTCTCACCCACCGAGTCAAGAATGGAATCCCATATGGTGCCGTTTCACATCACCTTAAGTTTTCCCCCTTTGTGGTCTTTCCTTTATTTGCCACTGTGGATTGTCAACATTTTTCGTGGGGAAAAACTTGCCTGGTGTTTTTTGTTTGTGTGTTTGTTTTGTTTTTGTTTTTTTATTGCCGTATTCCTGCATCTGTCTTGACGGTTTGCCTGCAATGAACAAATGTCATTCGTTGCATGAATAAATGAACAGATTAAAATGCAACTATCAAAACAGTGTAACTTGCTCTTAAAGGGAAAACAGATATTCAAAGCAGTAACAGAAGGTTCTGATAGGAAGAAAGTATTGTCCCTAAGGGTGGGGGACAAGAGCACGCAGGCGGTGGCTAGAGTGTCTTATCTTTGGCAACATCTGCAAGCAAAGCACTTAACCCCAAGTCTACTTACTTCTGTGTTAGCTAAGGTTGTTATAAAAACAGCATTAACCATGCACGTGAAACACTGTTCATTATACTGAATCAGTTATTAAAATACAATGATGCTTTTCTATTCCAACCATCGGCTCTTAATCCCCAAAAGTATGGGGGAAATGACTTACCTGAGACTCGTCACGGTTATCAAAGACTGACAGAGGGTTGGAAGATGAGAGGTTGCAAAACAAAAGTTCCTGCTCTTTGGTTGTCTGCAATCAATATGGAGGAGCCCCTCGTCAAGGGTGGGGAGCTTAATGTGTCATGGCTGATAGGGGAATGTGTCACTGAAGATGGTTAAAACTGATGCCACAACAGAAAATATTTTGAAGCACTGAGGACATTGAAAGTTTGACCACAAAACCTCGAAAAGGTAAAAACAAAAACAGGAGAAAACAATGGAGAACTTGAATCCAGAATTAGGTACGTGATAAAGCAGCAGAGGGCAATAATCCATCAGAGAGGCAATCAGAAGGCAATCAACTTTTAAGGCATTTCTGTTGTGCTGCAGGGAAGTTTTCTGAGATCCAGGTCTCAGGTGTTGTCATTAAAGTGACAGCTACCTTGACCTTGGCTGCCCTGGCCTGACCTGGACTTCATTCACAGTGGCTCAAAACCTGCACATTCCTTGGATTTGGGCCATCCCAAGACCAAACAGCATAAAGAACTAATGAGGATGAAAAATGCGTTCTAATATTTTCCCTCATATCTCACCATATTAAGCTTCTAATTCTTTTATGTTAGGCTGCTTTTTAGGTCATGGTTACCTCATCCATTTCTATGTTCTTAAAACAGGATTTGAAATTATAGGACCAGCTCTAACTTGTAAAAAAGTCATTAATATAATGACTAATGGTGTAAGATTACACTAGAACTTTGAACCACACTTAATTAAGTGATTGACCTGCTTTTTTTTTTTTTTTTCAGAAGTTTTACAATTTGGTGAACTAAATCTTTGGAAACAACCCCACTTAATCTTTAATCAGTCAAGAGCTAGTCAGTGAATTTTTCCAAGGACCTCATGGTTCTCCTTAAAAATATTTGGAGATTGAAATGTGCTTAATCAATCTCCTTCAGTGCAGTTATGCAGATGACTTAAGAGGAAAGCATCCAGCAAGCTTGTTCGGCATATCTTGCTTTACAGAAGTGATCATAATCTATCTCCCACTCATCATTGTCCACAAGAATTACACATTATGCTGTGATTATTTGGCAGTAAGAGAGGGAGTTGGTTTCTCAGGCTTGATTTGAGGATTTCCCTGCGAATTCTCAGTGTGTATGCATGTGCGTGCATATATGTGTATATGTGCATATACACACATTTAAGGAAATATTTCCAGTAGTTGTCACTAAAAAGGCGCCTGGGATTTAGGGTTTTGGTCAGGAGGACTACTACTTCTTTGAAATCCACTTTTTGCTTTACAAAAATGTCATATTTACGGACAAGTTGCAAAGATAGCACAGCATTTCCATATGTCCCTCATCTACTATAGTTCCCATTATGTTTTATTTTTTAACTTTTTATTATGGTAAAATATACATAGCATAAAATTTGCCATTTTCACTATTTTTAAGTGTATAGTTTAATTGTATTAAATACATTCCAAATTTTTTGTACCCATCACCATCATCCATCTCTATAATTCTTTCCATCATCGAAAACTGAAACTCCATACCAATTAAACAATAACTCCCCATTCCCCACCCCTTTGCAACCACCATTCTATTTTTCTGTCTCTATGAATTTGACTACTCTATGTATTTCATGTAAGTGGAATCATACACTATTTGTCTTTTTGTGACTGGCTTATTTCACTTAGCATTGTGTCCTCAAGATTCATCCATAATGTAACATGTGTCAGAATCCCTTTTGTTTTGAAGGATGAAAAAAATCTATTATATGCATATACCACATTTTGATTATCCATTCATCTTTTGATAGACACTTGGGTTTTAAAAATTATTTTAGCTATTATGAATAATACTGCTACGAACATGGGTGTAGAAGTATATTCTTTGAGTCTCTGCATTCATTTCTTTGGGGTATTTACCAAGAAGTAGAATTTCTACATCATATGGCAATTCTATTTTTTAATGTTTTGAGGAACTGCCACACTCTTTTCCATAGCAGCTACACAATTTTATATCCCCACTAGCAGTTCACAAAGATTCTAATTTCTCCGCATTCTCACCAACACTTACTATTTCCTGTTTTGCTTTGTTTTTTTGATAGGCCTCTATTTAACATCTTTCATCACCATGGTATATTTGCCATACTTAAGAGACCAGCTTTGGTATATTACTATTAATTAATCTCCACACTTAGATTTCACTAATTTTTTTTTCACTGATGTTTTACTATGAGACTTCATTTTTACTTCATACTTTTTTGTAGTGACTCAAATTGTTCATCTTCTCTGCATCACTTTTCCAACACATAAAAATGTTAAAATACAAAACAATACAACCAACATAGTTAATTTATGATTAATTTTCATGATTCAAAATCTATTTAACACTTTAGACTCCTAAAAAATGACTAAGATACTCTGAGGAATTACGAGATGATTGCAAAAGAAAATATACCCTTTTCCTAAATTTGCTTGCAATGTATATTTTCTAAAAATACACATTTGTGCAGACAAATGTTTTACCTGGAATTATCAGTAATTGAATTAGAAAGATTAAAATTATAATTCAATTAAATTATAACATTCGATTATAATGTTAAAGGACATTCATACTTCACATTGCAGACACTGTACAAGGCATTTTGCAAGCTTTGCACATATTATCTCACTTACCCCTCATAATAATGGCTCATAAATGAGTGAGTATCATTTCTACTTATTTATGAACAGCTAAGGAAGCAAGAGTTTGGCTGTCTTGTATAAGGAAAAGCAGTATGTAACAGAGGTCAAATTCGAATCCCTTTCTTCATGATTCCATAGTCTCTATCTCTTTCCACTCTGCCATGTGGTTTCCGTTAAAAGTTAAATTTGACCAGCGTCAGGGCAAATAAGTTAACTTTGCTATTTCCGAACTCAAGCTAACTAATAGGGCAGGTAAATTAAGGCAGGAAGGCCAAGGACAACAAAATCAAAAGGAGATTCATCAAAAGAAAAATCAATACATCCTAATTTTGCATATTTTGCATAAGCATGAATGGCCCCTTTAAATCACAGTGTGCTCAGGACATGGGAAATATAAATCACACTGAACCTCACTCTTCCTGAATGGGCTTGTGTCTCATACCTAGGACTGCATTCCACTATGATTTGTTCCCATTTTTATTAAATCTCGGGCTTTTAAAAAATTTTATTTCCGCCTCCTGTAGAGACAACCATAAAATATGTTGAGGAGTCATATCTTCTCTTGAGGTCGTTTTTTTTTTTCCAGGTACTCCATATTTCAAAGTGATGGCCCAGAAGTGGAATAAAGAAGGAGTGGAGGAAGACGCATTGAGAGGGAGGCTGCCACTATGGTTGAAAGAGTAAATAAAGCAGAGAGAGATTTAAAGAGGAAATAGGCTCTTGGCTTAAAGTATCATCTTCTCGTAATACAGGTGAGGATTGGCGTGGTTCATCTGAGTTGTATTTTCATGAGACTCTATTTATTCATTGACCTTAAAGCTTGGAAAGTAGGGTCTCAGCTAGAAAGTTTAAAACTTATTGATATTCAGACTTCTCAGGAAGCTTAGCTTTTTCTGGGTGAAGTTTATACACTTAAGCTTTGGGGAAGTACTTATTTAGATTAGTTGTAGTCACTATTTCTAGCTGGAGGGAGTGCTACAACAGTTATTTATGAGATTAAGACAGTATAAAAATCTCGAATATAACTGTTACTAATTTACCAAGGAGGGAAGTGGAAACCCAGAAAAATCAAATGCCAATGCTTAAAAATAGTTATTAAGCCAGGAATATGTCTTCTAACTCTTATTACTACAGATTGCCATTTCTTGAGAAAAAGCTACCCAAAGAAATATGTGAGAATCCTCGAGGTATAAGTGAACTTATAAATAAATACAACTAAGATGAATGAAATTTGTATCTTCATTATATTTTAAACTGCTTGAAGGCAAGGTACATCCCCCATTTTCATGCATCATCCAGCTTACCTTGAGACTAAAAATGGTCCTCTCTGTTGAACCCATTATTTGTGCTACAACATCGACAATAGAGAAGAGCAGGGTTTTCATTTGTTTGTTTGTTTTTTAATTTTTATCATGACTTAGAGAAATGATTTAAGAGTTTAAATTCAAAACACATAGGTTCTGCTATCATTTTTTCACTTTATGATTTCTGAAAAGTACTTTGCAATGTAAAGTTGTGATGACATAAAAGAGGGTACTTCAAAAAATAGAGAATGATATATAATACATTACAAAGAGCCTAAAATCCAGTTAAATAACTTAGCTGGCTGGCCCTTTGCTGCTTGATTACTTATATTATGTCTACCCAGAATGTGGACACCATTACAATGATTCTATAACAGGTTAAACCAGAGCATAGGATGTGCCATTTATCAAATATTATTCTGGTCCAAAAAGAGATACCTGTTTCAGTACAAACACACTGCATAGAACTTACTTACCAGTAAGAAGCCAGTTAGTATGTCAGATTTAATCTGTTTTTCAGATTAAAAGGGGTAATAATGTTTTAATTGCCATTCTTCCAGGGTAAGCTTTAGAATGAGGTAATTTTCATCCCTGAAAATTTCAAAGGGTGTTTGACAATAGTTGATAGTTACTCACTTTACGATGTAGAGCTACCTACTCTGCACCTAGCTTTTGCGAAGCAGGCCATTGTCTTCGGAGAATTATCCTAGACGCAGAATCTGAGCCAATGATTTGAGTGCTAGTGATTTATAAGGTAAATGCTTCTAGAAGAAACTGCTAAAGGTGTGTGAGAAGCAGGACATAAAAGGGGAAAAAGCCAAGCAGGATGTAATGTCAGGGGCAATTCCAGCCTTGGCCTAATCCCACAGGAAGCTGAAGAGTATACATTACATCTCAGAATTTGTATCCCCTGGAGCCAGGGGAGCTCCAGTCAGTCATTGGTCCTCAGGGTGTGGGAGGGAAACTGTGATGTGGTGAGAGGCCACTTGACTCAGCCGAAGTACCCTCTTTCAGTTTATTGTCTGCCTGCCTGAATCAAGAATCATTTGGTCCCAAATAATAGACAATACCTCAAGTTTGTTTAAGCAAAAAGATGTATATTGAACTAATGCATGGCAATGCCACAACATTCTAGACAGGCATAGTAGCTTGGTCATGCTAAGGACTCCAGGTAGAAACTAGAAAGCCAAAAAGAGCCAAACAAACGATTGTATTCTCTCTGTCTCCTAACTCACGATTTCTGTTTCTTTCTAAAGAAAATCTCTCTCTGGGGCTCATCAGCCATTTAGATCTCCAAATGACTAGTCTACTTTCTAAGTATTCATGAACTTTCACTTCCAAGGAAAATGCTGATTGACTAAAAGTTTCTGGGTCTCTTAGTTCAAGATCTTGAAAGAGGGAATCTGATTAGGTCAGAGGGCAATCATTGTTTTCATGAGCTATATATAGGTGGGGAGAAGACAGAAGTTTAACAAAACGTGACTCCAAGAACCTACCTATTCACTGAGGTTTAGATGTGGCAACAATAAGGGAATCAATGAGGTCCAGGCAGGTACTTCCCAAATCATTGCCACTGTGCTATGTAACATGCAATTCCCTGACATATAGATGAGTGTGTAGGAGGTAGCCATTAAATATTTTACTTGTAAATGTATTTACTTTAAGTTTTATTTACTAATATCTTCATTATCCTCTATTATATATAATGTCAAAAAATCTGTAAATATGAAAATGCATAAACTAGCATCCATGAGAGCTGCCCTAACAGTAGGATTGTCTTTAAATAAGTGAGCTTTACATGTAGTTAGTAGCACTGCAAATTGATAGAACCTCTTAGAAAGCAATTTGATAAAAAATGTAAAGGCTATAAAAATGTTCATGTCCATTGACCTGATAAATCCACTTAAGAGAAACTATCATAAAGAGTTCAAAACATGGGGAAATGCTTTATGCAGAGGTATTTAGAGAAAAGTAGAAAATAATCTGAGTATCCTTCAAAAACGGATTAATCAAATAAATCACTAAAATATTTTGAGTCATTAAAGTTCCAGTCACGAAGAGCATACAACATCATGAAAAAATGTTTCTAGATTCATAAGTTAAATAGCAGAACAAAGTATTGAAAGAGAACTTAAACAAGAAGGAGGGTAAAAATACAAGGGGGGGGGGGAGAATTGCCCCAAGACACTGATCATGGTTGAATGAAAGTAATGAAATTATAAGCTTGCCCCCTTCCATTTCCTGGATTGTTTCCAACATATTTATATTATTTTTATAAATTAAAAAAAATAGCTCAAAAATTGCTAAAGTGCTATTGTCACCACCTTCCACATCAGATATTGTTCACATTTGCTGAAGCTGCTTCTTAACACTCTTCAATGAGCTACCAGCCCTCTTGAAACCTATTACTTTTTGAAAGGATTTTATAAGCTAAAGACTCTAAGCACTTGGGAAGTACTGAGAGGAAAATAGAAAAGCCCGCTTAACTAACCACTGTGGAGAACCTCTAGAAGGGACTGGAGAAGTGACTCTGATTGTTTGTTTGTTTGTTTGTTTGTTTAAAGAAGTACTGGATGTAGAGGGGATCTGTAAATCCTCAGAAGGGTCTGAAACTATCAATTATAAAGCAGCAATTTGAGAGAAGGGTCTGCAGTGTACGTCGTATAAAGCATTCAGGAAAGCTATACAAGGAAGAGAAATTAGCCCATGCTCAAGTAACCATCAGCTATGTAGATTTTCTTTTTCAAGTGACTATTAACCTGATTTTCCTTCCTGTTTATAGGAGGCTGGAGTATTATAAACCCACACAGAAGTAAAAGAATTTACATCTTCCATGTTCAGAATAAGTAAATGGTGGCTTTCTAATTGAAACTGTTTTAAGAACATAGTGCTATGCCTCTATAGCATGAAAGGAGAATTAAATTATTATGATATCATCAGGGGTTGCAAGAGGTAATGTAATAATTTTCAAATTATGTTCTGCAGAAGACCGGTTTCAAGAGATGACTCTTTAAGGAAAGGTGAGGGTGTAAAAATATATCTGTCGCATCCATGTCTTGTTTCACAACGTATATTCCTAAAAATGTCCCACAATAAAGATAGCTGTTTTATGGGCATTTCACAAACTTAACTGCTAATGAGATCTCCCTCCCTTACATATAATAATCATTATCATTGAGTAAAAGTAGTGTTAGGTAAAACATAGTTTGGCAAAGGCTTGTGTGACATTGGCAGATTTCATAGACTACTAGACCTAGGCTCAAATCCAATTTCAACTGCATTATAACTATTATAACTGCAGGAATGTGCATGAATTATTTCAACTGTCTTGTTTGACCAAAGACCTTTAGATCAGCCCAGGACAACTTTGAATGCGGCCCAACACAAATTTGTAAACTTTCTGAAAACATTATGTGATGTTTTTTGCAAACTATTTTTTTTCTTAGCTCATCAGCTGTTATTAGTGTGAGTGTATTTTATGTGTGGCCCCAGACAATTCTTCCAGTGGCCCAGGGAAGCCAAGAGATTGGACACCGCTGACCTAGTCATTTCATCTACTCAGAATCCTGAAAGGATCTATCAGGGACACAAACCTCTTCCACCTGTTAATTTCTGAGATTTTGCACTGACTCACTCTCTCTTGTAGAAGATACTAGGATTTTTGTTCCTATTTTAAACATTTTATTTTAACTGAAAGTATAATTTTAAGCAACATGTTGATTAACATTTGGTTTTTCCCCCAGCCAGTACTGTATACATGGAGATCCTGCTATTTTTCTTCCACTGGTCTGTCACTTGCTGTAAAATATTGAATAGCAAAAATTTTCTGATACTGGTCCAAAACCTTATCCTTAAGGAAGAGTCCTCTGACTGAAGTATCTTTTTTTTTAATTATTCTTATTTTTTTAAATTCTTTTCTTAAATGTATTGAGATAACATTGGTTAGTAAAATTATATGATGTATTATAGAGAAGATACTCATTTTTAACCTAGCTCTTATTCCTTTGGCAGTGATCCCCAGACCCCAATATTTATCTCAGCCTTGTTACTGACTTTGATGTACATTTCCAGGTCTGTTCAGAGACCATAAGTCTTGGGACAGAGTGTCCACGATGTCCACACATCTGCATCACTGCACAATACGCAGCGTTAGAACCAGCAGCAGTAGACACCCCACTCCTAAAGTGTGTGTCCGGGGCCCTCTGCTGAGAACGTTTAACATCCTACTTACTGTGGAGGAGAAATACTTAAGGCACCTAGGCCAGTATCACAGAGCAGGTACTGAAGGACAAATTTGGACCAGAGAAGTAATAAATTAATGACTGGCACAGTCGTACCTCATTGCGGCTTGAATTTGCATTTCTCTAGTAACTAATGATGTTGAACACCTTTTCGTTTGTCATCTGTGTATCTTTGGTGAAGTGTCTGTTCAATTCTTTCATACCTTCCATTTTTAATTGATTTGTCTTATGATTTAACAGCAAGAGTTGCTCATACTTTCTTTTTATCTTCTTCATACATTTCTTTGTTGAATATTTATTTTGCAAATACTTTGTCCCAGTCTTTGGTTTTATTCTCTTTCCTGTATTTCTTAATTCTCTTTACTGTGTCTTTGGGAAAACAATTTTTTAAATTTTAATTTTATCTATTGTCTTATTTATTATCTGTGTTTTTAATGTTCTATTAAAAAACTCTTTGCCAACCACAAACATCACTATTCCATTTCTATGTTGTCTTCTGGAAACTTTACAGTTTTAGCACTTACATGTAATTCTATGATCCACTTCAAGTTACTTTTGTATGAGGTGAGGGTCAAGGTTTATATTTTGCATAAAAGGCAGGTGAAGACAGTTTCCATGATGAAAGCGAAAGCAGGTCCCAGAATGATAGCTGCACAGGAGCTAATCTATTCAGTCTGCAGCAAAAGTATGCAGGACTTCAGGAGTGATAGCTCCAAGAGAAAAATAATCAGAGTAATAAAATAGCTGATGTATTTACTTGTGTTGAGGTCAGTTTTATATTTTGGGGAAAGAATTTAAGAAAATAATTAATGACAAGTTTATAGAAAACTAAGCAATAAATATGCAGTTATTAGGTAGTTGCAAAAGTAATTGTGGGTTTGGACTGTGAATTTTAAATCATTATAACTAGGCTCAAACACATCTTGATTAATCAAAATAGGAACCATTACAATCAACACATTTTTGCCAACGAGAAATAAATTTGTTTATTCCTGGAGCATAAAAATCCATGCTTTGGGATTTGACGAATTCTTGGAAAGCATTTTTTTGCATCCTGCTGGTTGTGGAAGCATTTTCACTGCAAAAAGTTGTCGAGATGCTCGAGGAAGTGGTAGTCAGTTCGCATGAAGTCGGGTGAATATGGCAGATGAGGCAAACCTTTGTAGCCCAATTCGTTCAACTTTTGAAGCGTTGGTTGTGCAACGTGCAGTTGGGTGTTGTCGTGGAGAGGAATTGGGCCCTTTCTGTTGACCAATGCTGGCTACAGATGTTGGCAGTTTCCAGTTCATCTCAGCGATTTGCTGAGCATAATTCTCAGATATAAAGGTTTCCCTGGGATTCAGAAAGCTGTAGTGAATCAGAACGGCAATAGACCACCAAACAGTGACCATGACAATTTTTGAATTCAAGTTTGGCTTTGGGAAGTGCTTTGAAACCTCTTCTCGGTCCAACCACTGAGTTGGTTGTCACCAGTTATTCTATAAAATCCACTTTTGGACGCACATTACAATCCAATCGAGACATGCTTCATTGTTGCTGCATAGAAAAAGAGAAGACAGCACTTCAAAATGGTGATTTTTTTTTTTTATTTCCAGTCAGCTCATGAAGCACCCACTTACTGAACTTTTTCACATTTCTAATCTGCTTCAAATGCCAACATTGAGTTCTTCAGCAACTTCTTGTGTAGTTGTAAGAGCTAAGATTCGATGATTGCTCTCAATTGGTCGTGGTCAACTCCTGATGGCCAGCCACTGTGCTCCTCATCTTCAAGCCTCTTATCTCCTTTGCAAAACTTCTTGAACCACCACTGCACTGTACATTCGTTAGCAGTTCCTGGGCCAAATGTGTTGTTGATGTTGCAAGTTGTCTCTGCTATTTTATGACCCATTTTGAACTTGAATAAGAAAATTGCTTGACTTTGCTTTTTGTCTAACATCATTTCTGTAGTTTAAAATAAATATAAAATAAACAGCAAATAATAAGTCATTAACAAAAAATATAAAGCAAGAAATGCATATTAAAATATATATAATGTAACAATATTTATTTAAAAATATATTTCAATATCAAATGGCAAATTTCAACAATGCAAAAACCATGGTTCTGTTTGTACCAAGCTAATATTAACTCTGGGGAAAACAAAAAGATTTACAGGAAGAATAATTTAATCTTAGTAACTATGTGGCACAACTGAGAATAGCATCTTATTAGTGAAATGATTATTGAGTGAACCATAAACTGTTATAGAATTATATGGGAGAAATGGAGAAGGAAATACCTGTGTACAGGCAAAAGTGAGTAATGTTTGTATGACAGTGCAAAACTCCTCCTTCTGTGGAAGATTGGCGAGAGATACTGCCCATAACTTTTTTAAAAATTAAGGAATAGTACTGTGAATATAACATTTTAAAAATATAGACATAAATAGCAAAAAAACAACACTTAAAAGGTATAATGTGGTTGCTTAGGGAATGGCTAGAAATTGGGGATTGGAAGGGCTGAGACAAGAAATTGCCTTCTCTTATGTCTCATACTATTTGAACTTTTAAGCCATACAGACAAATAAATTTAATACAGAAAAAAATGTAAAGAAAGTTTATGAGCAAATACAAATAATGTGTAAAAACCAACTTTTTATCTATTATAATAGAAGCTTTCCAAACAAATACTATCAGAAATACTTGATAATGAGGGAGATTCTTTACATTTTCTTTCTATAAATAGAAGAAAATACAAATTTTTGTAGATAAAATACAATCCTAACATAATAACCTACTAGTAACAATATTGATTGGCAAATAAAAACTTAGTCTGATAAACACAGGTGCTAACATCTTAACTGGATATACCTTCTGTATGATAACACAGAAAGATTCTTAGATTCAGTCTTTGTGCTAATTCACAATAAGCCTAAGTATTTTGTAGGGCTCAGATCACTGGAATGTCAATTAGTATTTCATTCAGTGAAAATATTGGTCAATCAAGAAATCTAATACAGTGTTAATGTAGGAAAGGTCCAAACTTGCAGAGAATTGTTACAAGAACGTATTCGAGCTCAACGAATGACAATGCTGGGATGCAAGATCTCAAATGCTCCAAAGAACAACAGTTTACAGTTTCTTTTATGCATTTGAAATTAAGGAGGGAAAGTAAGGAAGAGTACATGAAGGTGCAAGAAAGCAAGGCAGGGCTTGGAATACAGGAGCGGTGACAAGATTAGAGGATCTCTTGAGGGTGGTTATGCTTATGTCAAAGATGTATTAATCTAGATACACAAAACCATGGACAGGGCTTCCTTAAGGTAAAGATACACTTTTTACTGTCAAAGTTATATACCTGGAGTGTGCCTACTCACCGTGACCTAACCAGTTAGAAATTTATGATGAGATCACACTGTGAGTTTAGTTTTTACAGAACCCCTTTATTGTCCACAGTAGAAAATAATTATTGATTATTACGGGTGACAAGAAACTTTTCACTACTATAATCTTTAGATTTTTTTCTATCTGCAAATATATATTGGTAACTAATAAATTTATAAATATTTAGCCTTAATTTCAAAGGAAACATTGTACAGTACAGAAGATTAATTACGTGAACAAATATTATTTCTAAAAAAAAGTTGATCCCTTTTTAGAGAGTTAATGAGATATTGCATTTACATTTGAAAAAGTGAGATATTCTCATTGAAATACACAACATCAAAGTACTGAACAGATCAGAGGGCACAGATTTTTTCTATCATCATGCAAGCTACTGAACCTAAGTATCTAGAGGATCCTTAGTAAAAAAATCAAATTTCAACATTTCCACATTGGCAAATTATTTCTTAAACTTTATGAAACTGCTAATGCAAAAAAAAGTCATTTATATATTTTTGAATTTTGAAATACTGGAGTGTTTCTACTTAATAAATGCATAAGATCAGCATGTTTTTCATTTTTAGAGCTTCAAATAGCTTGCATTTTCTGGGTAACAAGTGACATTATTAAAATGGTTCAAAACTTGGGTATTCAGAAAAATTGGGTACTCAGCAACTTAGTCACTATGTGGCAAGAAACAGATATATACCTGCTCAGGAAACCCAGCTGGGGGGGTAGGTTCCAAAGCACTGCCCACAGCTAGTCCTCATGAGAAAGTGCAATGTGCTCTCAAGTCCTAACCATCTCGTCAGTCATTAATAAGAGGCATTCAGTGCTTCTTGCCCTAAAATTCCACCATTAAAATGATTGACCTATTTTTCAAACTACCTCTATGTTCCAGACACTGATGACTGATTAATTGATTTACTCTGAGTGGCTAAAACAGTATTCATGCAGAACTAGATAGAGCATGGCACCAGACGCATTTATTATATGCTGTTGTCCAGAGAGTAGGGGAAAGTCATTACAGGTGGTCTTTGAGTCAGGCGCTTGCTTGTCGGGAGTTTTAATCAAGGTAGGTGGCTTGTAGTATACTAAGCATGGTGACCTATGGGCGAAGAAGTAAGCAAACAACATGGCAGCCACTACGGGTTACTTAGGAGCATCTAATGACTAGGCATCTTGCTTGTCCTGACCAGTAATGAAATTTTACATCCTTCAAAGCTCAATTCAAATCCAAGAACACTTTTGATGATCTTTTATTTTATTTGTTTATTTATTTTTTATATTTCAATTCACATGTGATATACAATATTATCTTGGTTTCAGGTGTACAGCATAGTGGTGAGCCATTTATATAAATTAAAAATCCTCATGCCGACATATCTGGTCCCCCTCTGACACCATAAATAGTTATTACCATGTTATTGACTATATACCTTATGCTGCACTTTACATCCCTGTGACTATTTTGTAACTATGCATTTGTATTTCTTGATTTCTCCCCCTTTTCACTCATTCTTCCAGCTCTTCTCTCCTGATCCCACCAAATCTGGTACCCGTCTGATGCCACATACGGTAATTGCAATATTATTGACTATATTCTCATGGTATACCCTATATTCCCATAACTATTACATTGTAATCACTAACCTGAACTTCCCAATCCCTTCCCCTTATTTCACCTCCTCCTCCAATCTTTTCCCCATCTGGCAACAAACTAAATGTTTTCTATATCTATGAATCTGCTCCTGATCTGCTTGTTTATTGTCTTCGAATTTCACCCATAAGTGAAGTCAACTTGCATCTGTCTTCCTCTGTTTGACGCCCCACTAGTAACTGTTGATAGATATGTAGCTATTGTCATTTTATTAATTACAATTTTTGCTTTTATTTTTTCCTCCATCTTAAAGAAGTCCCTCTAACATTCTATGAAGTATTGATTTGATGGTGATGATCTCCTTTAGCTTTTTCTTGTCCTTCTTCAGGTTAGGAAAATTTTCAGTCATTATTTCTTGAAATAAGTTCTCAATTCCTTGCTGTTTCTCTTCCCCTTCTGGTACTCCTATGATGCGAATGTTGTTATGCTTGATGTTGTCCCAGGGGAATCTTATATCTGCATATTTTTGGATTCTATTTTTCTTTTTGTTGTTCTGATTGTATGTCTGCTACCTTTACCTCCAAGTCACTGATTTGTACCTCTGCTTCATCTAGTCTGGTGACTTCTTTTACTTTATTCTTCATTTCAGTTATTGTAGTCTTTATCTCTGCCTGATCTATTTTTCTGGTCCTTATGTCTTTCTTTATGCTTGCTATCTCTCTGCTGAAATTATCACTAATTTCTCTGATCATTTTAATAATCATTGTTTTGGAATCTGTCTTAGATAGGTTGTTTAACTTCATCCCGTTTACTGTGATTTTCTGCTGTTTGAGTTTATTTTGAGCTGTTTCTTCATTTTCTCATTCTGGTAGCCTCTCTGTTTGTAGATATTTTGCTCCTTAACCTGCCACTCACTGCTGCAGTTTCTTTGGGGTTTGCTGCTAATACTGGGAGGGCACAAGTCTGGAGGGGGTTGGGCAGCCAAGGTTCACACCTTTGTTTTCTGCCTGGAGCTGTGGGCCACACAGGCAGTGTGAGCTTACGCTTTTCTGTTCTTGGTTTGCCCTGAGATATTTGTCCTGAGCCTTGGGGGTCAGCTGTCTTGTGTACTGATCCATCAGACAAGGCTAGTTGTGGGCCGAGAAACACACCCACAACCCCTTCTTCCATCTTTCCCGGGCAAGAGCGAGGTCAGGCCGCCACATCTCGTGCACCTGGTCTGCATCTTCTGGGGCCAAAGTGAGGTCTGGTTGTGGTGTCTCATGGCCCCCACCTCTGAGTCTTCTTTTCTCTGTCCTGCAGACCCAGTGAGGTCCAGAATGCTCACCTGCCGCCTTCTTCCTCCTCCCTCCCCTAGCAGTAGAGTTCCAAGTGGCCCACATCTCTGCACTTCCCCTTTGCTCTGTTTGCCTCTCTGCCCACCTACAGATACTTTGATGGGACAAATGGGTCTCTTAGCTGTGTTGGTGCATTGCATAGGAATCCTTAGTTGAGTTATAGATGTTTTATTTGTTGTGATCTCCAGGGGAGCTTTTCAGGGGTTCCTCTCACGCAGCCATTTTGTTGCTCCTCTTTTGATGATCTTTGCTTGATTCCTACTCATAATCAATACATCAGCCTTGTATGTTGCTATCAGCTGTTTTTATGCCTCTATTTATCACCAACTTTAGATTTATTATTTATGTTATAAATACATGGAGTAGTAAGATGCTCCAAAGCAAAGATCTGTAGAAACCCTTGGCATTTCTCCCAGGCCTTCATCAATTGCCTCCACTTGCTTTTTGAGTATCTCTTGTACCTTCTTTTTCCCTCATATTCACTGTAAATATATTAATCCAAGCTACCATCATATCTTATTCCAATAAGTCTTCCAATGAGCTATTTATCTCTAAAATCTGTTATCGCGCCTATAAAGGATAAAGTTAACGTTTTCCTTCCTATGTAAGGAAAAACTCAGTTCTTTCCCACTGTATGTTTTCATCTTTACTCACACAAAACACACACTTCACTTCTGGTCATCAAATGTGTGTGAGTTTTTTTTCTCTCTCTCTCATACACTAAGCATTTTCTGTGATTCCAGCTGGGTGTTCTACAATTTAACTTAATTTCCACACTATTTCCCTGGAGATGGCATCAGATCCTATAGGTTAAGGACTCAGTACCACAAGATTGCTCCCAAATGCCAGTCACAAGAGTAGGTTCCCCAAGTTACCCACAACTACTCTCTGATTTGTTTACCAATCAGAAGTTTCCATGATCCCCTTCTCAAGTTCAATTAATTTGCTAGAGTAGCTCAGAACTCAGGAAAAACACTTATGTTTACCAGTTCAGGTAAAGATACAATAAATGATACAGATGAGTAGCCAGATAAAGAGATACTTAGGATGAGGTCTAGAAGGGCCTTAGCTCAGGAACTTCTGTCCCAGTGGAGTTAAGTTGTGTCACCCTCCCAGTGTGAGTTTGTTTAGCAGACTGGAAGCCCTCCAAATGCTCTATTATTAGGATTTTATAAAGGCTCCCTCACATAAGCATGATCAATTATGCGAACTCTGTTCTAGCTAGGCTGACCAGATGTCCCATTTTAAATGGGACCTAGAACAATGGTACTGTCCCATTTCAAATGGTACATGTGGTCAGCCTACTGACATCTTGAATTTAACCCAGTGAGACTAGGCTGACCATACATACCTTTTGAAATGGTACAGTGCCATTGTTTTGTGTCTCGTTCGAAACGGGGCATTTGGTCAGCCTATTTCCAGCCTCTATCCCCTCTCTAGAGGGGTAGAGCTGAAAATTTCGAGTTTCAAATCATGACTTGTTCTGACCAGCCCCCAGTCTAGAGCCATTCAGTAACTCAGCCAGTGTCCCTTCATTAGAACAAGAGATGTTCCCAGTGCTCTTATCACCCAGGAAAATACAATTAAAGGACTAAATGAACAAGTGTGGTAGGTACTATACCTATGCACTTGTCTTCACCTTTATCATTAAACATTTTATCATCATTATCATCATCATCATCATCATCATCCAATAGTATTTAATGAGTGTCTAGTGTGGGCCAGCCTGTGTTCTTGGGACTGAATACTAGTTAAGAACAGATCCAAATCCTTGCCTTCATGGAGTTTACTTTCTAATAAAGAAAGACAAAATGTCAGTGTAATAAGAAAGATGTCATGGTAGATGACACAACAGACAGCATTGAGAAAAATAAAGCAGGCAAGCATGCTAGAGGCTTTTTAGGAGGAAGTTTGCAATCTTAAATAAAATGGTCTTGAAGGCCTCCTTGAGAAGAGGATATGTGAGTACCATATTTTGCTGTGTATAATTCACACTTTTTTGCCCAATTTGTTAGGGAAAAATACAGATGCGCATTAGGCATGGGTAGTACTAATTCCATACCTATATAAATGTTTTTAATTCTTTTATTTATGCTTATGATTTAAAATTGTAACTCTAGAAATCAATAACCACATCCATATACAAAATAATACCCTAAAATACAATTGGTTTTTTAAATATAAAAAAACTTCATACATAAATTGTCTTGTACCTTGCATCTGTTCTTATGTTTTGTAATCATTTGTTACATAAAATTTCTTGTACCATAGATGTTAAAAAATAAATGCTAAAATTTCTTTATAATACAAAACATAAGTACCTAAATATAAACAGGTAAAAATTTGAATTAAAAAATTAAAACAAAAAAAATTTTTCCCCTGAAAGTTTGGGCCAGAAACATGGGTGCACATTATACAGGGGGAGTGCATTATACACAGCAAAATACGGTAAGTACCTACAGGAAGTCAGGGAGCACGGCCTGCAGAAGTACCAGAAAAGAGTATTCCAAGACAGAAGCAGCTAACGCAGATGTGCTGACCTCAGACTGTGTCTGACCTTGCTGAAAAGCAGCAAAGACATTCTTTGGATCAGAGCTGTAAGTGGAGGAAGAATGGCAGGAGACAACTTCAGAGAGAAAAGGAAGGGGGAAGGGATGGGGATGGCCGGAGCATAAACGACCCCACAGACGTGGTGAGGACTATGTCTTTCACTCCATGTGCAGTGGGGCGCCCTTAGAGGTTTTTGAAGAAAAGAATGACAAGATCAGATTTTTACTTGAACATAATGGTACTAACATGAACAGAGCCTCAATTTTTTGAGTACTCTGTTCTTGGCACTATATAAGAGCTTTGTGTACACCATTTCACTTAATTTGCACACCACTGCCAGTTAACTTGCATTATCCCCATTTTTGCAGATGAAAAAACTGAATCTCTTAAAGATTGAATAAATGTCTCTACTAACAAATGGCATATTTAGGATCTGATCTCAGGTATATCTGCCTGCAAAATCTTCAGCATTATTCCCATTGTTTTATTTCTGTCACTACTTGGACAGTTCCCTTGAAAGGTTTATGGGATCTTGTCTCACCGTAAAATTGTTTTCCATTACATTTTGTCCACTGATATCATAAATAGATATGATAAAGAGGTGTTCTGCTGTGTCATGATGAAGAGTGGTATTACCTATGATAGCAATTATTGCTCATTAGCATTTGATGAAAACAAGCTCTGTGCCACTGCACTCTTAATCTAAATAGTGTGTCGTAAATAACAGACCCGTGCCATTGGAGAAGAACTTCTGAAGGTCTTTCCTTCCCTAATCCCAGTAATGAGGCCTTTAAATCTATAACTCATTTCCATGGTTATTTGAACTTTTCTCAAGTCTCTTCTCTCCTTTTCTTGCAAATCTCACCTCTTTCTGGAAGCCTTCCTCCACAGATGTCGATTTTCCTGATTTGCATCCCTCCCTGCTCACATGTGTCAGGTACAGCTGGTCCCACACACACAGTGACAGTTGTCAGTTCTGAGTGGTGCTGCTCTCTTTCCCGTCCTCTCCCATCTCCCAGCTGTGGATCAACTACTAACTTTTGTAGGGCAAAAGTATGAATGGAGGGTTCATATCTCACACCTATTTAAAAGCTATAAATCAAGCTATCTAACTGGTAAGTAAAATATGTTCCATATGTATGCACTGACAACAGTAAGAGTGTGTTGATTTATCTTTAGCTCTTTAAAAACTTTTTCTGAGGCCCCCTTTTTTGTTGTTGTTGTTTTTGTTTTTTTTGCATCATCTCAACTTATTTTCAAAGCTAGGTAAGAAATGAAAAAAGTGAAGTGCAATTATATTAAATGATACAAAATTAAATATATTCTATTAACATGTAAGTTAAAATCAATATAAAAAATAAAGAATTATTTTCATATACATCTTCTAAAAAGTTATTTTACCCAATGTATTAAAATTAAAAGGCAAAATGTAAATTATATAAAAATATATTTTATATATTAATTGTATTTTAATACAACCAATCAATATCAGCATATGGAATTATGTAAATTAAGGTAAATGTTCTATTTACTTTTTAAAAAATTAATCAACTCATTAAATATTTTAGAAATCTAAAACTATTCACAATTCTAGCCTTAAATGTTCATCTACTTGCAAATATAAATACAATAGCTCTTTATTATTTGCAGATTTTATATTTACAGTTAGGTCTTCTCGATAAAATTTATTGAGGGGAGTCAAATATGGTGATGGAAAGAGAACTGACTGGGTGGTGAACACATAACGCAACACATAGACGATGCACTGTAGAATTGTACACCTGGAACCTATATATTATTACTAACAAATGGATCCCAATAAATTTAATTAAAAATAAAGAAAAAAAAGAATAAACCAAGAAAAAAATTTATTTGCAGTCTCAAGTGTCAATACTCACTGTTTTGACTGTTTGTTTGTTCACTTTTTTTGTTTTATTGTGCAGTCATTCCTGGATGTCATTCCTGGATAGGCACGTACCACAAAGTAGTGAAAATTTGAGCCACCAGACATGCAAGACATCAACTACAATGGTGCTCTGCCTTCTTGTTTCAACTCTTGTACTATAACAAGTATCCTTTCCTCTGTCTAGTTAGTGCCGAAATTTTCTCATTTTTATGCTTTGAGTTGGTGATTTCACTGTTTTAAATGACCCCCAAGTTCAGAAGTGCTCTCAGTGTTGTCAGGCTGTGATGTATGTTCTTAGTTCCTCGTAGGAAACAGTATGTGTACTGAGGAGTGTGTTCATGCCTGAGGAATAGGGCCATGAGTTCAATATTCCTGAATCAGGCTACATATTCATTAAGTTGTCTTTAAACAGAAGCATACATAAGGTGGTGTACTGAGTGACAAAAATGTGACCTGAGGTTCAGGGGACCCGAACCCTATATTTCACCTAAGAGCAGTGATTCAGTGCTGGCTAGTTCAGCATTCAAGGCAACTTTTCACAGAACATAATTACTGCAGAAACATTTTCTAATGTTGTGTTTTATCCAGCAAAGAACATGTAGATGTTTTATGTCACAAAGCAGATGTTAGATGAAAATCTGTCATGAGTTTTGTGAAAATAAATTTTGAATTATGTAAAAAAAATTACACTATAATGCTTTGTTCTCTTCCATTTAACTGAAGATAGCAGAATAAAGATTCTGGGTAAAGACAGAAGAATGAAAATTAAGCATTCTAAGATAAAGTAAATAAAAATGGTAAAACCCAACAAAATTATTTATTAGTAGCTGTGAAACGATAGGAGGGACTCAGTCTCTGCTATAAATTCAAAAATGGTAGCCAAGGAGAGAAACCAAAGATTCTGACAAGTTTTGTAATCCCCCCTTTATTCGTGGTTTGACTTTCTGAGGTTTGTTACCTACAGTCAACTATGGTCTAAAAATATGACACAGAAAATTCCAGAAAGAAATGATCACTAAGCTTTAAATTGCATGTGGTTCTGAGGAGCATGATACAATCGTGGGCCATCCACCCCTCTCCATCTGGCCTGGAATCATCCCCTCATCCAGCACATTCCTACTCTGGACGGTACGGTACTTGCCCTTGCTCAATAGTTGCCATCAGATAGACTGTTGTGGTATCACAGTGCTTGTGTTCAAGTGGTCCTTATTTCACTTCATAAGGGTCCCAAAGTGCAAGAATAGTGACACTAGCAATTTGGATATGCCAAAGAGAAGCTATAAAGTGCTGCCTTTACGTGAAAAGGTGAATATAGTACAATACAATACTTTGAGAGAGAGAGCCCACATTCATATTACTTCTATTACAGTACATTGCTACTATTGTTCTATTTTATTACAGTTATTGTTAATCTCTTACTCTGCCTCATTTATAAATTAAACTTTATCATAGGTATATATGCATGTATAGGAAAAACATAGTATACATAGGGTTCAGTATTATCTGTGGTTTCAGGCATCTACTGGTGGGGTCTTGGACCATATCACCCGTAGATAGAGGGTGATTACTATGCCACAGTTCAAAAGTAATACAGAGAAATAAAACCTGAGGCAAACATCAAGAGAATTTCAAATACTGGCCCTTGATTTCAGGGGAAACAACAAGTCCTAACTATAGAACTTAAGAAGTATTAAGAAAAATAATTGCTCACCATTTTTCAGAAAATCATTTTGAACTGGGGAGCTCTCACAAAGCCAAGTATCCCAGCCTCCTGACGTGGGAGAAACCCCTCTGGGGAAGGAGGTAAGGATGTACTATGGGCAGAATATTTCACAAAATATTGGGATCTAGCTTAATTCTCTTCTCCCATTCAAAAAACCACCACCCCTAGTGCCCTTAAGTTATAGGAAAGTGGACAGCAAGCAATACTTACAATTGTATGTCAGAGGAGGATATAAATATTAATAACTGAGATGAAGTGAAAATGTGTTTCAAGGAGAATCCACCAGAAGACACCAAAGCAAAAAGTTGTTCTGAATCGAGTTAATCTTACTGAAGAAAAATGGGGGGTGGGGGCTTATGCAGCCAGATGTTCAAATACAACTGGGATGTGCAGAGAAAATGCAACCCCATTATTTTTTCTATAACTAAGCTGGCATTCTCAGAGTTACCCATGCAATGATTTACTTAGGCTCCATCAACGAAGGTAACACGTATCCTATACAATTTAAAAATACATCTAAGAGAGTAGATCTTAAAAGTTCTCATTATAAGAAAAAAAAATGTGTCAATATGTATGGTAACATTGTGGTGATCATTTTGCAACCTATACAAATATTGAATCAGTATGCTGTACACTTGAAATTAATATAATATTGTATGTTAATTATACCTCAATTAAAATAAAAAGCTTCATCAGATACAGAATTATATTAGTCCCATTCAAGTGGTGTTCAGTCTCTGGAATATAAATCTCTCCAGTGATTTCCCCATGAAGCAGGGAGAAGAATCTGGGTTTTTTAGATGTAGGGTAGTAAACAGGAGCCAGAATCTTCAGGATTGACTTTCTCTAGGTCTTCCAGTCTAGAGACAACCTGTCTTCTCTACCTTGGTACTGCTTGGCCTGCTGTTGTCAGCAATGTCTTGGAGTCTACAGTCAGCATCATCTGTGATTCGGTGTCTTTATACCTCAGCAAGGCCAAGTATCATTAGATGACTGACTTGGCAGCTAACCTAATGCCCTCGTCTGCTAATTCTATCATTTCTGCCATTTCTGACTTTGTTCCTATTGATTGATTTTTCTCCTGGCTTGGGTCATCATTTCTGCTTCTTGGAATACCTGGTAATATTTTATTGGATGCACACATTATGGGTTTTGTATGTTTGGGTATTGGACAGTTTTAATATTATTGGTCTTTTTTTTTTCTGGGATACAGTTAAGTTATTTCAAATCAGCTGGATCATGTTAAGGCTTGTTTTTTCAGATGTGTTAGGACAGGTCCAGAGCAGATTTTAGTCCATGAGTAATTTGGCCTTTTACTAAGCACAGTAAGTCAGTAATTACTCTAACATCCCATGTGTCAGAAGTTCTTTCCAGTCTGGATGACGAAAATAGGAATGATTCACAGCCCCAGGTGAGCTCCCACCTATGTGTGCACATTGGCACTCGAAGACCAAAGACACTTTGCACATTTCCAAGTAGTAGGCTAACCAAAATTCCCATTTTAAATGGTACAGAAAACAATGGTACTGTCCTGTTTCAAAAGTATGGTCAGTGTACAGACACCTTGAATTTGGCCCAGTGAGACTACACTGACCACACACACCATTGGAAATGGGACAGTACCATTGTCTTCTGTTTCATTGAAAACAGTACATCTGGTCAGCCTACCAAGTAGTCTATTGCTCTCTCTGTGAAACCTGCTAGAGCTTTCTTCTCTGGTGATTTCATGTACAAAGTGTAGCTGCCTCGGCCTCTGCAAACTCCAAATTCTGTTTTCTTCTCTCAGTGAGACCACCAGGCTTTGTTCAGTGCTCACCTTCATTGTGTCCCCTCTTGCAAAGATCTGCTTCCCCAAGGCCTGTAGCTCCGTGTCCAAAAACAGTTTCATATATTTTTGCCTAGTTTTCTGCTTGTTTGAGCAGGGAGTAGAAATTTGTTTTCTTACTCTAACATAGCTGGAAGAGGAATTTAAGTGTTATTTCTAATTGTAGAATGAAATTTAATGTTCTCTAGAAAATGAATTTCAGGCCTCAGTGGGCAGATGAGAGAAGTAATGTTTGTTTTGTGGTTATTTTCTCTTCCCCGGTTGGGTTTTTCTAGTTCTGTAGACATGGCCGCCTGCTCTGTTTTCTCATGAAACCATTCTTCTCAGCACTCGTTTCTACTCCCCAGTGACTAGAACATTCTACATGGATCATTGATCATGCCCATTTATGGCATTCCTCTGACAATCAAATGACTCACCATTTTGCCATTGAATAAAAGATCTAAATGCAATAATTTAGGTCTCTTTTTTCTTTTTAGTGATATTTGTTCATTCATATGCTTCAGAAGTGTACATAAGAATCACTTGATGAAAACTTTAAGAAGTGAATATGCCCTTCACCCTGAACATTCCGTGTCAGAAGGACTAGACTTTTAGGTAAAGTCTCAAAGTGATTCTGATGCAATTCACAGTTGGGATTGGGAGCCCTTTGTTTATTTTGTTGATTATGCTTTTCATGTTTTGTTAATCAGTATTCTATTTTTCCAGAACTGTCTTTAAGTAGGCATTTCCACAAAATAATCATAATACGTGCTGTGACTAGTGACCACAAAAATCATAAAGTGTCCTCTTGTCTTTCAAAGTGGGATTATTTTGTAGGTGATTCACATTGAATTTTTTTTCTTATTTTTATTTTGAAAGCTAGCCAGTCTATTGTAGAACATCTACTAACTCCCCTTTTACCTGTATACTGGGGAACTAACCTCTTCCAAAAAAGACTAGAGAGTGTGTTTATGAAAATCTAGATTGGTAAGCAGAAAAGTACTATTTTTTCTTTAAAAATAAAAAAGAGGAATCATGGAGGGTCCCTTTATCGATGACACCTCCTACATGTAATGATTTGGCTATGGATTCATTGAATCACATATATTTCAGGCATTGGGCTTGGTGCTGAAGATGAAAATTCCACTGAGACCTAGTCCTTCAAATCAAGCAAGAGAGAGGCTTGTTAGTGGAAGTTAACGGAGTTAGACAGCCCTAACAAAAATACCATCTATTATTAAAAACAAAAATGATTCAATTTAAAAAGTCTACTCCAAGTCAACTAACTTTCAAGATAAAGTCAGTGTCATTTAGTACATTTTTGAGTCAAACTAAAATTTTGTCAGAAAGTCGAAATACAGCAATGACACCAGCACCACAAGACATGTTTATTTCAGATATTTTACAATGCTTCTCAGACATGCACTTTTTTTCTCTCTCCAGAAGCCACAAATGTTATCAGTGAAAGAATACTTTGCAATTACAGGTTTGAGTTGTTCACCTCTGTGTCAGGTATCCGTTGTAGACGTGGTACTGTAAAGGTACAGGGCAATGCCCTCATAAGAATTTAAAGTCAAGGTTGCACTCTGTTAAGCAATAGGCAGTGAGAGAAAGTAAAAATATGCAAAAATAGCTTAAAGAGACAAAAAGAATTACAGGTTAGAGATTCTTCAATAATCTGATAGACTGTAATAATTTTTCTTTAATTGTGTCAATCAAAGGAAGCAACAGAGAAATAAGGATCTCTGTGTCCACCCTAAATGCACCCAGGAGAAGATGAAATCTTAGCAAAATAAATTTGTCAGTAAGGCTATCTTTTTAGTGAGATGAGTGTATTAAGCTACTAAACAATTGACTTAACCTAATTCCCTCTATTCTGATTCCCTTTAGGCAACATGGTGATTATAATTTAGTTTTATATATAGGTGTGTCTATTGTGACAGAACATGTGATTCATGAGACTAAAAATGCTTTGACAATTTTTTTTCATAAATGAATTCATTTTCATCATGTCTCAATAATAATTAAATTTTATGAGCTTAGTTGCTATGAGCCCTTGTCTGAGAAATGGGTCCACTTTCATGAAGACACTAAAGGAAATTGTTGAGCCAAAAAGACTGAGAGTCAGACCTGGTAAAGTCACCTAAGCAGACAATACACACCATTTCGTATTTTTAACAGCAACTGTCTTTGTATACTCTTGAACGGTCAGGCAGCATAACCAGTGATGTTCTTTCTAAATTAACACTTACAATGTCCGATATCAATGTATCTAATGCAACAGCTCTGCTTGAAGGCTGTTTCTTTAAAATAGAAAATGTATCTATCTCCCTAAATCAGGAGAGATACCTGGGATTATAGTGGTGATGGTTGCATGTCTTTATGAATATACTAAGAACCACGGAATTGCACAGTTTACAAGGTGAATTTTATGGTATATGAGAGCTGTCTGAAAAGCATCCAGCCATGTAATATGAAAAATAGAGGCACTTATGGCTGGATTTTTTCTGAGCACCCCTTGTATGTTAATAGAAGCCATACCAGGGCCATTGAATTTCAAGTGGCTTTTATTTTTATTTTTACATTTCTGTATGAATTATTTATTTTTTACAATGAATAAAATCAGAAATGAATGATGAAGAAGTTTCCATAGAAGAAAACTAGTTAAAATCAGGCCACTTTGAAATTCTAATATAATTATTTGACCACTACCATAACTGACCTAGAAAAAGTAAGAAGTTGAAGTCTCATTTTAGTTCTATTCAGTTGGCAATGGTTCTTATCAACAACACACTGTGTACAAAGTGTGTAAAACCTTTGTCTGCCCCCCATACGGAATGGTATGTGCTGATGGAAATATTTATATATATTGATTTAAATTTAAGGACTTAGTCATCTCTTTCTTCAACAACTATTTCTTGAGCAGCTATTATATGATAGGAACTGTGCCAGATACAGAAATAAAAAGCAGTATTAGCAACTACTAGGTTCTTCTCCAAAATGTTCCTTCTAACAAGGGTCAAAGATGAAGAACTAGTTGGGAAAACCTATTCAACTGACTTGTCATAGCTTCTGATAAGACTTTCTATTGTTAATGCAAATTCTAAAGAAAATGAAAAATTCCTTTTGCTTTTCCTCCCAACAGCCCCTGGTTTGTACACAGACACTAGCAGTTGATATGGGAAGCAAAACTTCTGGTGAATACTAATCCATTTACAGTGGGAGAAAATTCTTCAGAGATGAGTTAGCAAGTGCTGTGGTACAAATCACTGAAATCAGATTACTGTTCATGTCCAGGGCTTAATGAATCACTCTCTGAACCTTATGTATCTTGTCCCACAAGGGAAGAGGCCATCAAAGCAAAAATAGGTACCACTGATTTTTATCCACTTTGAGCTTTGCAGACCCTCTTTGAAAATCTGATCGTATTACCTCTGTCCTTTCTAAGAATGCAGATAGGTACATATAATTGAAAAATTGCATAAATTTCAAGGAGTTGGTATTTTTCTTAAAAACCATCCAGGTATTCCTGAAGTGTCATGGAGCTCTTAAGAGCACCTTGCTTATAAGAAGACTAGCATATTAATATTAATGCATTAAGATTAATGCATTTTTAGTTAATTCACTCAAACAATTAAATTAATACATGTAAGATGCTTAGACTAGTGTCAGCTTCACAGTAACTATTCAATGAGTGTTAGATAATTTTATTTTGTATTTATGATGAGTTTCTCATGTACTAGGCACTTCCTCAAATGCTAGATTAATAATAGCCAACATTGTCTGTGTTTATTACAGGTCAAGCATATATGTAACTTAATACTTCTAATTACCCAATGCAGTAGGTATTTTAATGCTCACTGTCTTACAGATGAAGACACTGAATGTAATGAAGTGATCTCGGCCAATGCCAAAGGGGACAACACTCAAATCTAGTACTTTGCAACCACTATTAATACTTCACTTCATTAGCAGTTGTGAAGTGGTGGGCCTTGTACTCAAACCTGGTATTTCCGATCCTGGAGATCAGTCTTTCATTCCTCGTGATAGGCCACTGTTGGCTGGTTTTACATAGATTATTCAAAACGTGTCTGGGTGATTCACTTAGATCACTAAAGAATGTTAGTTAATATCAACTGAGATCAAAGCTATGACCAGAGAGAGGCAAATTGGTCACCTGAAGAAAATGTCATAAATTTGCATTAGCAGTGTGCTATAAGAGCTGCCTTTTCATAAAGTCACGGAATAGATAAATGATCATAAGTTTCCCTGGTCACATGAACTCTTCCCCTACGCATCTCACTAGAAAAAGGCTGAATAGTTCAATTTCTACATCTTTAATACTAAGAGTTTCAGGGCTCACGTAAAAGGTGACATAGTTTGCGAATGGAAGGAGGCCTCACCCGTTGCTTTTGCCTCAGGACTGTGTGCATCAAAGGTGCTACAGTCCACAATATTCTGAGTTCAGTCTCAGAGGTGGACCTTTAAAATCTAGAGAGATGATTAACAAACACTCTTTCTTATTTTCCTTAAGAACCATGACAGTTTTTTTTCTTTTAAACTTGTCTACAATGTCCTGGTTTTAAATATGTCTTAGGTGAAAAAGTAACCAAGTCTTAAATGTTCTGATACAGGGGGGAAAAAAAAGGAGAGAGATTTATTTATGTAGGAATCTTTAGGAAGGCAGAAAATCCATGGAGGTATGGTCTTTAGTCAGACTATGTTTCTAATCCAGTAAAGAAGCAGGATCAATGGAATGACAGCCTGGCTTATCAATCAGCCCATTGAGTCTCCAAGAATCTGAAAAGTTAGGGCTTTTGGATCTAAAAGGTTGGGCCAGAAAAGTATGGATGCTTCTGTATTAAGTAGAATTCCTCCTTTTGGAATTTCCAAATGTTTCTCCACCCCTCTTCCCCAACCCCAACAGCTATTAAAGCAAACAGCATCAATGTAATGCCTGTTTTCTCCTACTCCTTCCTACTCCCCACAAAACACACTTGCATTCCCACTTGTCCAGCCAATAAACTGTTATAATCTTCCATACTCTACCAGACATTGCCTATTAAAACAGTCACAGGAACAAAATACTTTGGTGAATAACTACATGAGGTTCAAAAAGATAAAGGAAGTCAAAATATGATGAGAATCCCAGGGAAATACCTACACAGAGAAGTGTGTGGGATGGGGGCAGGGAGAGGCCATGAGAAGAGCACAGATAAAACCTCCCACTGTAGCCTCCTCGTCAAACACATTCATTAGTTCTAGAAAGGTGCCTGCCCCTAGGGGGAGAGGAGAGCACACAACGTGCCCTAGGCAGGGACATGTGTCTAATGTTTTGGTTTCCCTGGGCTGCATTGGACAAAGAATTGTCTTGGGCCACACATAACATATGCTAACACTAAGATAGCAGATGAGCTAAAAACAAAAAAAAAGTCTGTAGATAATTTTCGTAGTATTTTAAGAAAGTTTTCGAATTTGTGTTGGGCCGCCTTCAAAGCCGTCCTGGGCCACATGCAGCCCACAGCCCACAGGTTGGACCACCTCGTTTTAAGCATTCAAAGAGTAAGTGGTTCCTGATAGTGGGCCATTTTCCCACTAAACAGGTTGTGGTAGTATGAGAACACTTGCCTTCTTTTTTCCCTATTTGTTCGTTTATCAAAGCTAGTGAAACATAGATGGCTAATTGCCCTGGAGTAGCTATTGTTCTAGCATGAAATCTGCTGAACAAGCATGCTGTTCCATATGTGCACACGCATGCACACACACACACACACACACACACACACCCCAGAAGAGAGCTATTCGTCTCATCCATCCTGAATATTATTGTGGAACACTGACCCAGGATGCAAAACCTCTGGACCCCAAACAAAGGAAAACTCAAGGATGCACCACTCCTGAGAGAAATTTCCATCACAGCAAAAAGAGCAAAAAGACCCCAGGTCAGAAATACTCCAAAGGTAGCCCCTTAACTTGAGCCAGGCAATCAATGAATGGCAAGCCTTCGGGTCTTATGCACCTTCCTCTCTTATAATTAGAATTGAGTCCTGAGGCGTGTGTCAAAGGAGATGCGTATTAACACGTTCATCTGCTCTGAGACATGAACTCCGATGGAGTCAGGCAGAAAAGGACTCTGAGTCAGCTACATGGTTGGCCAGTGAGGTCTGGCTTTTTTCTCCCCTTTTGGATTATTTGGTGAATATTTTACATAAACTGAATGGGGAAAATTACAGTTCGAAGTTCTTAGGAAAATGTATTTAACAAATGAAAACATGTGCCCCAAACGAAGTATGTTAGGATTAAACATTATAATCGTTTGTAATTACCGAGAGTTTAAGTTATTTCATGGTATTGCTGCCTTGGCACTTACTTAGCTTGGCCAAGTGGCCTGCGAGGGTCTTCAACTGACATCAGTGGCTTAGGCGGGGACATGCCTCAGATGACAGTCTGCAGAGTCACAGTAAAGGTAAGCTCCTGATGTGACTTCCCCAATGACCCTTGTGAGCATGTCTCCTCCACCTTCCAGAGCCGTCCCCTGTGTGCCTCTTAGAGAAGACCCTCGAGGAGGGTACCCAAACTGTTCTCTTTTTGGTTTGACTCAACCATCCAGCCTTAGTATGGGAACCCAAAGGTACTCTACCTGTGAACCCTAATAAAGCCATGTACCCCAGGTCCTGCCACTCCCTCTGCCTGCACCCTGCCTGGAACTTCAGGCATGACATTACTTCCTTTAGGACCTGTGAATAAGAGATTTCTTCATTTCAATTCCTGTGGCCTTTTGTTGAACTGATGATATTCACCATCCAGTGTCCTGAGGCTTGACTTACTAAATGTTAATTTAATAAAGCCACAATAGCAAACATAAAATTAGATGTCAACTTAAACACATGAAGGGGCAGTTATTTTAAATACAGCTACTCCTCACTTAACAACCTACCTGTTTAATGACCACTCAGACTTATAACCCTTTCTCCAGCACGGGGAGTCCCCTTTCACAGTGTTTTTCTCATTCCTGATGTCGGTTAGTATTCACTACAGAAAGTGTTTGCAATCACTCAGGACTACATATTTCATTTATTAATATAAAATATCTATTGAAAAATACATACCCTACAGCCTCATGACATACCCCAGGACATCTACCTTTAAGCTCCTTGCTTATTGACCAATTTGCTCAATGACCTACTCGGAGGAATGAAAGCTCAGTCATTAAGTGAGGAGTGCTTATAATATTTTATGAGATAAACAAGCAAAAAAAAAATGTGTGGACAACTTGCTTAGACCAATCTGAAACTGCATTTAAGCCTGGGGGCCACAATTTTAAAGTGATGTGCTCAGATGTCTTTTCAGAATGCAATGGCCCTATCATTCTTGGAATTAGTTAAAACAGCTGAAGAATATTTAGCTGTTTAGCCTAAAGAAGAGTTGATCCTGATTATATTAAAGACTATCTTTGGGGAAGTGAAATTCTTCCTCCTAATTTTCTAGAAGACAGAACTAGAACCCCTAGGTTAATTACTTTCAAGAAAGCAGATTGCAGTTTAAAATAAGGTAGAACTCCCCAAACATTAGAGCTATCCAAAAATGCAGTGGTTTAATGACTCTGACTGTGTTCGAACATCGGTAAACAAAAGAAGCACTTGGAGAGCATAGTGTGATAAGCCAGGACATCTCCATCTTCTAGGCATGAGAAAATGTTGCAAGCCCATTCAGTGACTAGCTACTTATTGAACTTGGGCTTAAACCTTAAAGAAGGAATGGAAACTTTTTTTTTTTTTTGCAATGATCAACTCTCTGTCCTTTGTGATGATCCAATAGTGGAGAATCAGTGACACCAATTTTCTTAATTATATGGTAATGTTTACAGGCAAATGAATTTGATATTTATGAAGTCCCTGTAGATGCCCCAAAGCAGAGGATCTTGAAATTCAATTACTTTTCTGCTGAAAAGGAACATCACACCAGCAAAGTCCCAGGCAGCATATTTTCACAACTTTTTTTTTTTTCCTATCGTCAAAGAGATCTTCCAAGTTCAGTTCTCTCTTGTTGGGGTATGTATGTTATTTATTCCACTTGCTTAAAACAAAAATTCAGAGTCAACATCTTCAGAAGAGGCCTTTAGTTTGTTCTATTTTAACTAAAAATAAATTCTTTGCTGGCTGCCTGCTTGGCGGCCACCTCTGGAAGTGCTGCCACATCTGGTTCTCGCCTTCCCCATCAGTTTCAGAGTGATTCTGACTCCTTTGGTCTTTTATTCTCTCAGAAGTTATTTCCACCATGTTTTTTTAAAAATAAAAGTTATGAAAAATAAAAAAGAAAAGATACCAAGGCAGAGAGAGACATAAAGAAACGGAAAGGTACCTTCCATTTTTAAAAGTGTTCTTTATCTTGAAAACCTAAGTTGCAAGTGTGTGCCCCTGGATGACGCTCTACCCCCATTAGTTTTCTGAAAATGGGGAAACTCCTAAGTTGTTGTTTTTTTCTATGTTTGCACGTAGAAAACACATTCCGCATTTCACACCTATTGCTACCTGACTAGCTTCATCAGATGCAGATCTGTTATTTAAACCCTATGGAAGTATGAGGGCTGTTAAGTACATTTATTTGATCAACAAATATTTGTTGAGACCCCTGAAGCTGTGCTTTGGGTGTAGATGCCAGAGATAAGGAAGTGACCGAGGTCTAAGTTGTGGGGCTTATTTTCCAGTGGGCAGGTACACTAAATGTGTTGATCACCCACAAAATCAGGATTTAAGTTCTAGAAAGAAGACCCGATCTAAGTAACTCCTGGTTCAAGTTCAATTATGCATACTCAGTTGCAGGTAAAGGCAAAATGCTCATCTGCTCTCCTATATTTTATGCTCACTTCCTCTCATCTTTTGGAGAGAAAGTCTACTTGAAATAAGCAAACTGGAATTAGATGAACGTATGCATGAGTTTTATTTATAAAATACTGATTGTCAATCCACAGTGCCCATCTGTCTTTTCCTTTAAGTGGGGATAATAATGGGTCTTCACATGCTGATGAAGATTTAGTAAGACAAAATATTTCAAATATGTAGAGTGCCTTGGACTTAGTAGGTGATCAATAAATGCTGTTTCTCATACATCTTCCCCTTTTTTTGTTTTGTTCTTCTTTGCCACTGTGAATGGCACACATGAGGATACTATATTCAGCACTGAAGGTGGGGTAATTCGATCAGGCTTCTTTCTTTTTCTTTCATCAGAAGATCAATGTGTAGAATGTGATGTCCCCAGGAGACATGAGCACGTGGCATTCACCACAAAATAATTATTTAACTTTAAGGATTCCTTTAACAGCTTTTACTGAGCTCCATTTAAACTTTGTTCATTTACAAGTCAGAGGGCTCTAACCTTGACTGAATGCTTATATCTGCATTTACTGATTTGCATCACGAAGGCCTTGTCCCTAGGGAAGACAGGGAGGGGATTGTTAGATTTTGCTTATTAGGAATATTTCTCTAAGGAAGAGTAGAGACAGCACCGTGTTGCAGTGCAATGCCAGGTCCAAGGTCACCCCCTCCCCCACCATAATCAGCATGAATCTAGTGACTGTTGGTCAAGGCAGGGATACAAAGGCCTTGCTCTCTTGATGGAAACTAAGACCATTCAGAAGGATCACTTTAGGTGGGGTTGGCTGAGTCCATGTTGTGATGACATCACAGCTCAACTTCTCTGCCTCGCCCTGCTTCTTTCTCCTCGCCCACTGGGGTTGCTCGAGAGAGCAGACTCCAGGAAGCTTCCTATGCACACATCTTCATCTTATACCCTTATCCTGGGACACCAACCTGCAAGAAAGTGTCATGTCTTTCCTGACCCACTACTTGCCATCAATGTTCTGCTCAGATGTATAATCTGGTATCAATTCCGTAACTCGAAATCACATGGTAGTACAAGTATATCCATATGTGGACTGCTGCACAGTTGTCAGAAAAAACAAACAATGGCTACACACAACCACCTGTATGAGTCCTGTGGGACTGTTCTTGTGAGACAGAAGCCAGGCACAAAAGACAGTGTTTTGTCTGGTGTATGAGAAGTAGCAGGAATATTCTGTTTCTAAGCTTCCTAAAATGCCTGTATATCCTTAAATTTTAAGGTCACTTTCTTTCCCTAAAGGCTGTGTTATAAAATGCACAAGTAAAATCTACATGTTTATGTGTCAGAAAATAAGCTAATGATTAGTACACTTGGGGCGGCAGGGGGAGACATAATTAGGAGTGAACATGAGAGGGGTTTTATGGTACTGGTAATGTTTTCTTTCTTTTATTTCTATTTATTTTTATTTTTCAATTACTGTTGACATACAGTGTTCTATTGGTTTCAGATGTACAGACAGCATAGTGATTAGACATTTATAAAACTTATGAAGTGATTATTCCAATAAGTTCTGTTTCTTGTTTATTATTAAATTTATCAGGGTGGCATTGGTTAGTAAAGTTATATAGGTTTCAAATGTACAATTCTATAATATATCATCCATACATTGCATTGTGTGCTCACTGCCCAGAGTCAGTTCTCCTTCCATCACCATATATTCGGCCTGACTTCTAAATTCTGTGTTTTAATCTGGGTGCTGGCTACACAAGTGTGCTAACTTCGTTCATACTATTCCAACCGTACACTTACAACGTGTGCAGTTTACAGTAGGTAGATGGTTTTTCGATACAAATTTATTAAAAACAAAGCATGTGCATCTGATAACACAGCCTTTAGGGACCTAAAATGGCCTTCAATTTTAAGGCTATCCAGGCATTTTAGGAAATTCAGAAAGGAAATATTCCTGCTACTTATCATCAGGCAGACAATAATCATATCAAAAATGAACACCAGGCCAGCACACAGTAGGGTGGTTTTGTACACGGCAGGATCATTGCAGTATACTTCCTACAAAAATAGTTCCACTTTCTTCTTAATGACAAATTATCATGGCCTGACAGGTGATCACCACTGAAATATTTAGAAGGCACTCAAGATAGAGAGAAATTAACAAACACCATTTGAAATCCATTGAAAGAAAATTTCTCTCGGAAAAGCAGAAAAGCAAAGAGGGCAATTGATGGCACTTTATGACGTGAAAAAATCAATTAGCTTATTGGATCAGCCTGCTTTTCAAATGAGTGGCTGGAAGATAATAACACACTCGGTTAACTCTTTTCTATCTGTCCAATATGGCAAGTAGAAGTCATGTAATAATGTGGCTTTGCCAGAATGAAAGGTGTAGTGAAGAGTTCTTTTCATTAAGATGCATCTTAGATAGGAAAAACAACTCACAGTAAAATATAAGCAGCTTAAGCAAAACTGAAAATTTATCTAAACATACTGGTATACCCAAGAGATTGAAAATACATATATTGGTGAACAACCAGACATTAGGAAAAATGGGAAGCCGGAGCTGGCACCTCTCTCTCTCTCTCTCTCTCTCTCTCTCTCTGCTTCCCTACCCTTTAGGAGTCACTTCTGTTTTGTGTAATACTATATCACAGTGATATTCACTTTGAAGGAATAAACAGATGAATGAGACCTGTGACATTCTATAAAGTCCTTTTAAAATGTGGAACTTGAGTCTCACATATTCTCACAAACATTAATAAATAAGTATATAACATCTATTATGGCTTCTAGGCATACCCTGTAATTATTTAAATCATGTTGTTATAATGATATTTTTGTTTCTTTGGATTTATTCCCATGTACAGAACCATATTCAATGAAATTTTCTTTAAAATTTTGAGAAATACTCAGTACCTGTCTTTCTACTTCAGAAGCTATATTAAAATACCTGACTACAAGTTGGGAAATTTTTCTACCTTACCACAATCCACACTGATTGATTCAGAAGTATACATCAGATAACCTCACTTCTCTCTTCATACAACACACAGTAAAATCCAAGACATTGTAATGGCCTAGCGAGTCAACATTTTTCACCTGGGGTTTCCTGAACGAATTGAGCCCTGATGTTCTAAGGCATTCATTGCATGTCCTGAATGTACTTACGTTTTATGCAGCTGGAATGCTGCTAGCTTTGTGCACTCCCAGAAAGAGTTGTCAAGAAAGTCAATCAAATCATTTTTGTATGGTAAAACTCTCTTGCAGAGCTAAGAAGGCCGCGAGACTCTTGACTCACCCACATGCTCTCCTTCATCTCTCCTAACTTGTTGTTTTATTTTTCTCCTCCTAGCTCATCCTAGTCCAGCCTGACAGGCGGTCTTGCCATTCCACACACAAGTGAGACTTATTCTCACCTTGGAGTGTTTTGCCCTTGTTCGCTCTGCTTGGAGTGCTCTTCCCCAAGGTACCTGCATGGTTTGCTCCCCTCCCTCCTGCAGGTGTTTAATGGCATACTCTCAGCATATTACACCCGCCTGTCCCCTGCCCCACACTCACTCTAACACCTTTCCTGCTTTAAGTTTCTTAATATTACATATCACACATAGTTAGACTGACCAGACATCCTATTTTAAACAGGACAGAAAATAAGAGTACCATCTCATTTCAAATGGGACAGAGAGACTGGGCTGAATTCAAGGTGTCAGTAGGCTGACCATGTGTACCATCTGAAACAGGACTGTACCGTTGTTTACTGTCCCATTTAAAATCGTGCACCTGGTCAGCCTACACGTAGTACAAATTCTATTTTTTTGTACTGTCTGTTTCCTCTTACATCAGAACAAAAGTCTAAAAGCAGGGCCTCGGTAAACAGCACCGTTAGTGCCTAACTTCTCTGTAGGTATTTGTTGAATGAAGAAATGAATTCTGACAAAGCACAGTCTTAATAGCTACACCTTTTTCAGCATGCTGAAACAGAAACAAACAAACAAACAAAACTAGGTTATTTAGAAGTTGTAATTAACCTTATAGATCAAGTTATAAAACTTCAGGTTCTCAATTGACTGCCAGTGATAAAAAATGAGTCAGATTCTAGAGAGAAATGCAACACATGGCTTTTCAGGGGCATTTATAATCCATGAGCTATGAGTTTTCCATACGGGCATAAAGAACTTCTCTGTGGACACGCCTGTTTCTCAGATTTAACATCGAGCATTCCTTCACCAATACTGAAATTTTCTTTAAAATTTTGAGAAATAACTCAGTACTGAAAGTCTCTCCTGGTTAATTGACTCCCTCTGAGGCCAAACTCAGGCTGTCCTCTCAGTCTACTTGCTTAGTACACCCAGGGAGCTAAGTTGCACGTCCCAGGTTGTGAGATTGCTGTAAACAATGTGGGGACTGCCATCTCCAAGGGCAACCAGGAAAAGTCACACAATATTTTTTCTATTTTGAGATTCATAAACTTCACAGAAGTTTGCATTCTCATGGTAGCTACTTGCGAAGGTTGACCCCCCTGTGCATCACATCCAAACCCCCATGGAAGGAAGGCCTCTTCAATGCTGAATCTGTGCATGAAACATAACAAAAATGCCACTGTGAAAGTTCTGGGCCTAAGCCTTAAGGACTGGAAGTTTCTACCTTTGTCCGCTTGGAAGACTTAAGTAGCCATGTTAGCAGCCCAGCTATATTACTGGAGAAAACATATTGAGAGAGTGAAAAAAAGAAGAGGCCCTGAGACTACCTGGGAAAAGAAAGACAGAGAGAGAGAGGAAGAGAGGGAGAAGGACAGACACAGAGAGAGAGAAAACAAGAGAGTGCTAGCTAACTATCCCAGTGCCCTGCCAGTCTCTGGCTGTCATCAGTTCACCAGTCATGACAGCAAACCATCTTTAATATTTCAGCCCAGTTAAACCTCCTGATAATTTCAGCCTCAGTCAACATTACAGTCATATGGATCATAAAAACAATCCATTCTAACTTAGTCAACATACTGAATTATGAGAAATTATGATTGATGATAAATTGGCTGTTGTGTTAGGCCACAATTTTGGGATGACTTGTTATGCAGCAATAGAGAATTAAAACTATTACAAATAATACCTCATGCACTTAACTAAGTGAGGAAGGCAAGTTATAGGGCCCTCTTTAAAGGACACATAGAATTATAAGATCTCAGTCTGTATCTGATTTCTTGCTTCTCAACTTAGAAGAGGGAGAGGTAGCTGAAGAGAAGGTTGGGAGGACCATCTCATCAATGATTCTTCCCAAGTTGTTCTGTCTTTTATCAGAATAAAGATTATGAACTTAAGACGTTCTTCTCTAATTATGTGACTGCCACCTTCCTTGACCATGGAGAAGTGCAGGCTTCCTAGATCATATCTCAGATGAGGATATGTGTCTAGGTGTCACAGGGCAACATGATCAATCCTTTATACATCATCCTGCCACATCTCTTTAGACCAGGCACATGTCAAACCAAGTCCGCTGGAGCTAACAAACTATTCTGACACAGAAATCTGCCCCCAGTTCTCACACACTGCGGTGGGCCCAATATTTGGATCATTATATCAAATAACCATTAGACTATTTTATCAGCACAGACAGTGCGTACCCTTAAGCTATAAAATAAAGTATAGAAAACAACCTTAAAAAAGAATTTGTCTTGATGTTTCAAGAACAACAACAAAACTGTAAGATTTCAAGATTAGAGTCTTTGCTCAGACATATTTCTAAATCAACATCATTAAAGTTGAGCCCATGTTTGCAATCAGGGAGTCAGAAGTAGAATTCTCACTTTTTTTCAAAATTGTGTTTTTATTTCATTTTATTTTTATTCTGTGGGTTCTGAGATAGCTCTCTCAGTTGATTTTGTCTTAATGGAAATAAATGTAACAATTTAATCTGCTCACATTCAAAATGCACGCACAAAGCCTTTTATGAAAAGATGTGTTAAATAATTCAATGAGCAGATTATCATTACAGTGAATTAAATAAATGGACGTGGTATATCTCTTATACCCTTGTGTAAAGCCCATTTTAATTTTATAATCCCAACTGGTTGCAACATACTTAAATAAGCACTATTAACCTGTAGTTTTTCCTATTCTGTTTAGAAAAATAACAACAGTTGAGAGACATTTATTAAGAAAACATCAACTCTATTTGCATGTTCTTAAAGAGAATATTAGAAAAACAGAATTTTAATTTTCATGTGTATAATTTGTTAATATAATTAGAATGGAACACAATTAGGTAATTCCAGATCTTTCAGTGTTAATTAAAAAGCTAATAGCTTAAACAGCTATAAATACTGAAATAAAGGGACTAATGCTCCAGGCAATTAATCCTTTATTTGTCATTTACTGACGATCACTTAGCTGGGACTCCATCTTTGTGTCAGGGGTGCCCTATCCATGGAACTTCGTGCACTGTCAGGTCCTTAAATCTTACATAGTTTCTCTCTGAACTATTTGATGATACACTGCACCCCACTTTGACAATTTTCTAACAACCTGCAACCATTGCCTACAACTCAGTCTGCAAAGGAATTTTATTATCAGCAATTTCTCTGACTCCCTAAATCCTAGTAGTGACTTCTGTGTTTCAGAGAAGTGAGAAGTAGCTCCACTAGAAAAATAAAAGTGAAAGGCTCCATTTCTACATTTTCAGAAACATATCAATGTTGGGTTTAAATAGAAATAATGTTTTAAGAGTGGACAATATGAGCATCAAAGAGATTAATAGTAGCAATTGGTGGAAATACATCACATAGTATTTGATTTTTTTTATAGTGATCAACTTTATGAGTACATGATACTTAAAACAAAATAAATCAAAATCTCATTAGTCACCTTTGGAGGTTACTAGGAAACCAGATCATCATTCTTAAAACTAGCAAATAAAGTGAAAGTATTAAAAACAAAACAAAACAAAACAAAAAAAAACCATGGTCTACAAATAAACTGAAAAAAAAAAAGGTTAGAGAAGCAATATATGGATTAAAACATATGAACAGAAATCTCAGAGAAGTGCCATGTATTTGAACAAATCAAATGAAAAGAAACTACTGGGGATATTTGGACAATAATTACCAATCTCGTGATATCAAGGACTGCTAATTTTGTTAGGTGTGATCATAATATCATGGTTATGGTCTTTACAATAACAGTATCTTGTATAATATATACTGAAAATTTTAAGAATAAAATCAAATGAGCTTCAAAATAATGTAAGGATGTTCAAGTGGAGTAGGAAGGAATGTAGGTGAAAAAAATTTTTGTGGGTGATGAGTACATTATCCTATTCTCTCTATTCTTTGAGTTGTTTCCATTTTTTAGAAGAAAAAAATGCCAGAGAGAGAGAAGAAAAGCAGAATTTCTTCACACAAAATAGAAGTATATGTGGTTAAGAAGCAAATACTTCTAGAGATGGTATTCCATAGTCATCCTTTGCAGGACACACTTTCAGTACCAGTGATCTTATGCCCTTTTGTTCTCATCTTGTTGTGATAACAGTGACAAAAACTAAGGTCTCTCAGTATACATTTTAAAGATAAAAATGTGCCAATTATAAAGTTGTCCCCCACAAGAAGTAAACAATAAATTCTAAGATCTCTTTTGCTCTAACATAGCAAGAGAAGACTTCAAAAACAGTTGTATTTAGATTCTCCCAGAGAATGCCTTTTAAGAAGCTGAAAACTAGTCTGTGAGCTGAGTACTTTAGTTAGGTGAAATGTTTCTTGGTTAAGAAATCTTCTCTAGTCTTTTGGGAGACACAAACTGTTTTGTTTCACACCCAAGGAAACAGCCAGTGATTAGTTAGTTATATAGGTTTTTGTAAGTGAATGGGCATGTGCCTCTTTTGTTGAGAAAATACCACTTTTAGTTGAAATTACAATCAAATGGCCACATCGTTTTAGGAGCCACAAAGAAAATGAAATTTCAGGAGAACCGTATTTTTTTTTAAAAAGAACAGCCTTTGAACAGAGACCTCCACTTACCCTCCTTCCAAGAAAATGGGCAATGGTTACTCCTGTGTGCATTTCAATCCACCACGATTTACCTGAAGGAAATCATTTATTCTTCTCAGCATTTTAGAATAATAGCTTGATGATGAGAGACGTAAAAAGCACTCAGAGGCAACACTGGTCACAAGTGCCTGCCCAGATTGTTTAATGTTTGTCAAACTTGATTGCATTTGAAGGATACACTGTTAGTAATGGACTTCCAGTTCTATTTCCATGCGGGCAATGCTTTGTAACCATTACAAGTTGTAGTTTATTACCTTGCATTGTGTATGAGATGATTTTTGTGAACAGGGACACAAACACAAAGGGGAAAAATGCAAGCAACCAATTTCTTTTATTGCTCAATATACAACAGTTAGGAATAATTTGGAAAATTTTCAAATAGTTCATTTTGGGACATTCTTATATTATCTCAAGAGTGATTATTTTCTGCAGTGCTACTAAATAATTTGACTGTGGCTAAGATTGGTATTAATTCCGAAGGGAGTTATGTCTAGTTGTAGAATAGAGATAAAATGTCACAAAACAGGTATAAGATTTTTAATAAATAGATCTTCAAGCCCTGTTTCTTTTTTTTCTTTTTATTGTTAAATTTATGGGGGTGACATTGTTTAGTAAAAATCACATAGGTTCCAGGTGTATAATTCTGCAGGGCATCGTCTATGTGCTATGTTATGTGTTCATCATCCAGAGTCAGTTCTCTTTCCATCACCTTATATTTGAGACCCTGCCCCTTCTCTCCCACCCCTCCCCCCATGCCTTCAGAAACCCACTAACCACTAAACTATTGATTGTGTCCATGAGTTTTTGTTTCTTTGTTGCTTCAAGCCCTGTTTTATCAATGATTAGTTGTGCTTGACTTTGGTCATAGAATTTCACTTCTCTGAGCTTCAGTTTCCTATTTTCAGAATAAGAAATAGTACAGCCTACTCATTGCAAGTATGTCCAATATATTCAATTTTAAAAAAGGAAAGAAATAATACAAAGAATACACTCTGCCTTGCATGATTGTAGTGAAGATACATAAGCCTAGTTCAATGGTTACTAAAAAGCAGATACTCAACATTTTGGGCCTATTTCATATTGTTCAACAGGAGCCAATAAATGTAACTAAATTTTGTAAATTAAAAAGCACTATACAAATATAACACAGAACAACAGAATTAGTTTGTTGGTTTGTAAATTTTGTTTTCATGTGTTTTGGTAGTGGTTTGCCAAATACTGTCACTTGGATTTTTTTCTTATTAGTGAAAAGACTGTGCATCAAAACTGAAACCAGTCTGCCTTTTTACCTTGCTGTGGGATCAATCTGTTTGTGAAACCTTATTAAATAGGAACTTGAACTTTTGATGCTAAGAAACAAAGAATTATTAGTGGTGAGATGGAATGGCTTCAAAATGGTGGTGTGGTTTGCTGCATAAAAACTGTTGCTAAATTGCAAAATGTGAAGAGCAATTTCTATGTATAAAATCTAGCCACCATAAAGGGAGAAACTAGTTTCCTCCACAAAGTGCCAGGAAGGCTGTGCCTTACTTTTTCTCTGCACAACTGATTCACAGCAACACAATCTATAATTTATGTACGAATGCATATGAGCAGAGGGGATGCATTTGTTCGTTCCAGTGCTGGCACACTTTTAATCCAAAACACTCTCAAATCCAGCCAATCTTTTTCCAACACTCGGAAGAATCATTTTCTTTTGGCCAGAGACACTCACTGTAAGAACGATGTAGGCCTAGGGAAAGGTTTTGTTTACAAATTCAGAAGGGAGAAAGATCCAAAACCTAGGCAAAAACAGAGGAGGTCTTGCAGCCTTAGCTCCACGTGGAGCCACACTTTAGATTTCCAGAATGAGAGCTGGACTCACTCGGCCAAAAGGTTAATTTTCTCTCATATGAGTGGAACGGTTCTCCAGTTACAGGACACACTTTCAGTACCAGTGATCTTCAGCGGTGTTTTGCTCAGAGACTGCAGTATAGTCTCTGTGAGAGTACACATAAAAACACATTAACTGCAAGCAAAGAAAGGCTAAACACCATGGAGACCCAGGCAGGGTACATGAAGATGAAGATTGAGTTGAAAAGGCTGCCGATTCAAATCCCGTGTCAGAACTACATGACTTGAAGTAAAACAATACAAGTCCTACCATATTTATTATCTTTCATTTCAATGCATTAAAAATACCAATTACTGACAGTTTCGAACAATTATGAGACCCCAATAAGATATCATGCCACTGTAATCTTCTAAAGTTGTCAAAGTGCACTGCATTCTGTTTCTTGCATCCCTTTTCTTAACACTACAACATTTAGACCATGAACTGGAGACAGTGTAGTATGGCCAAAAATTAAATGGATTTTAGAGTTTTGTGTAAGTTCAAATCCCAACCACTGCTATCGGTGAGCTTCAAATTTCTCCTCTGTTATAATAAAGGAAGATAATAATGCTCCAGAGAGTTATAAAATTGTTTCAAGAATTAAATATAATTAAATATGTATACACATATAATATATGGTATCCACAAAATTTCACATAAATATTTATATATCTTATACATATACATATACTTATGTATATATGCAGACATGCAGGGTCCAGCACAAATAATGCCCCTATTTATGAGCTCGTAATCTATATCAAAATCACAAGCATGTAATTCTGTAACGTAACAACACAATACACTAGCATAACGACTTCAAAAAGGGCATTAGTTCTGCCAGACCCTGTATATACACACAAATGTATATGTATAAATGATACAGAGAGACAGAGAATGAAAGAGAGATAGAAATACATAGAAGCTTAAAGAGACAAAGTGAGAATGGGTTAGTCAAGGGTTTGGCACATGATAAAACATCCATAAATAGTATCTATCATTATTAGTTCTAGCACACAGTTATTCATCATTCATTCACAAGTATTTTTGAGTGACACCTATAGGATACCCTAGAAATAACTAGTAATGTAGTCACTGCCCTCAAGGAGTTCACTGTGCAGTGCAGAAAACATGCAAGTGGCAAATTCAGAATAGTGCTTCAATAGAGATGAACAATGAAGTACATTAGAGAGTATCTAATGCAATTTTAAGAGCTAAGGGACAGTGTATTATATAAAACAACAAGCAAGCTAAAAAATACCTGAAACACACAAGGGAGGTAATGAAGGAAATAGGGAGTGATGAGGGACGTATGGAGTCTATGTGGAGGGAACATTGAGACAAAGAAAATAATGTACAATGAGGCCTTTTAAGGAGCATACAATTTACATATCTCATTAAAACTTTAAGATCAGTAACTGATAATCATAGGATCGATACTCTGTCTGCCTTCCCATGATATAATAGCATATTTGGGACTAGAACATATTATGGGGTTGGAGCAAAGAGTTGGATTAGCAGTTAGAGCAGAAGTTTGAAAAGGAAAGAGCGGAGGCTCCAGTGCCTTGAATGGCATTGCCAATGGGACATGATGGAAGGGGAAAGCGTGCTATAGATGTGTGGTTTGGAAAAGATATCAGATGGTTTCGTGCGTGCGATTGGCTAGATTGCAGACACACCTGGGGGAGGAGGGATGCATTAGAAGGTTGTTGCAGTAAGTTATCTGAGATAACGGATGACCTAATCTAAGACAGTGACAGAAATTCTAACACTAATATGTGGACAAATTCAAGAGGTTTCAAGAAAATGGATTGACAGAACACAATTAATGAATAAATGAGAGGAACAGGAAGAGAAGAGCTAGGTTTGGAGCCTGAGAAATGGAATCCACTCACTGAGACAGGGAAAACAGGAGAAATAACTTGCAAAGGCAAAACAGTAGAAGGTGTACAGTGTTTAGTACATTAAGAGGCATTCATGCACAGATTTTTTTCTCCATGTCTCTGATCCTTTTTGCCTTTCTGAAGCTATTGTCTCATGCATCCTGGTCCTAGTTTCACCATTCAGATATACTTATCAAACATAGATATGAATTACCATTATTCTCCCAGCCAAGGAAAGTCCTTATCTTAGGGATCTTTTAAACCAATCACTAAAGAAACAGATCATCCTTTTTATATGTATAAATGTTTCCCACACATAAGAGAAAAATAACCCTAGTTTTTAAAATATATCTATATTAATTTTAATGTTTTTTTATATAAATACTTTTTCCAGGCAAAATGTATATCATATGCAAGATTATAACATTAATGGTATCCCTACTGTGTGTCTGCCACATAAGATATGCTCAATGAATTCACCTTGAATGAATGATAGCTCTCAGTTCTATTAACCAGGCAAAACCCATCTATTTCCAACAAGAAAAATCTAATTGTTTGCACATTTGTCTGCAGAATATTCAAAAACAGGACAAAGTGAAAGACAATGTGAATTATTAAGTTCTCTCAAATCTAAAAGTCCGTGACTCTGAGGAATATCAAGAATCATGGGTCCCTCTGGACATATAACACCACAAAATCATTATTTTATAAATGAAGCTAGGCAAAAAGGAAACTATAAAGACACTTTGTAGATAAAGCCTATAGATGTCTTACAGATGAATCACAGGTCCAAGGTCACATAAAGCAGAAATATTTAAGATCCAACTCAACAAGTTACCTTTCATCAGTCCTGAACACCCCACATTATCCTTTTTTCTTGAAGACATGGCTTGTTGAACTCTTACTAGGAGATAGATTCTATGAAAACATCTGTGAGTTAGATAATAATTTGCCCAGAGTTCATATTTGAGAACTACAATTCTTATACTTCTGTTTAAATGTGCCCTGTTACGTATTACAAAGAACCCAAAATTTACTGTAAATATTTGTGCTCTTGTTCTCATTCAAGACACTTTTTATAAATGTCAATTTGTAAAGTCTTTATCTGGGTTCTAGCTTTCCAATTAGTAAGATGTGACAAATAATATCTGTGTTCTTTAGTTCAAAAATTTGCGATGGGATCAAAAGTGATATGGTATGTATAAGTATTTTGTCAATAGTAAAGGAATACAAGGATAAAACCTGATAGTGTTATTAGCTCACAGATTGAAATTAACACTAAACTTTAATTTGAATTAATAGAATGCATGATTAAGAATTAGTGGCAGTCATGTTAACACTTTTCTTATATACTCTAAAAGTTAATAAAAACTGATTTTGCCTCATAAAATTGTCAGATAGATAACATAGTACTTTCAGTTTCTTTGTAAATCATTCTAATGTCAAATTTATATTGGTTTGATAAAATTTATCTATTTAATTAATGAGACCAGTAATTATACCTCGGCATAAAACCTGATGAAATTGAGAATACTTTCTCCCATCCTATTTGAGACAGCACTTTGATATAATACCATGTTCTAATGAAGTAGGAAACCAGGCTCATCTCAAAGGTCCCATTTACAATAAAGAATTATCCCAGGACAACTTCCTGCCAGTCTATGTACTTTTCACTTTCAAATAGTTTCTTTCCCAGAAGGTAAATTTTCAATAAAATAAAAGTAAAATTTGCTGTAAATGTTTAATGAATCATCTAGTATGTTTGTCTAACAATTTTGACCATATGTCATGCTACCAACAGGTAAATAAAAGAAGGCTGTGAGAATAAATGTATTACATATAGCCACGCCCACTTATACTTAATCAAATCTGGATGAAAACAAAATTTTGTATACAAGCATTTTATTCAGATTAAAAATGTAATACCTTATAGATCAATCCAACACATTCACCTTGGTGAAATAAAAGTGGTGGAAGGGGCTCAAATCCAGAGTAAGGAGGACATTCTTTAACTGTTTTTTGTAGGGCTTCATCTGACCACACCATAAATTCATCCTCCAGTATCCTTTAAACTTATGAATATATGTAGGCATTTACAGGTATCCACTAAACCTATGTATTTTCTTGAACTACCTTTTGTCAATGTTTCTCTAACATAATTCAGCAAATAATTCTTAGATAAATCAAAATGCAATTTCAAGAATCTCTTAAAAATTGAAAATAATTATACAGTAGACTCTCAATTAACCAGCCCCCATAGGGATTGGCAGATGTCAGATAAATGTAAGTAGACTCTCCATTAACTGGAACTCAACGAACCAGCACTCTCAAGCAACAGGCAAAACTTTCTCCCCAGAATCAACTGGTTATTTTCACATCATGTCTTATTTCTTAGAATTTTAGTCTCCTTGTTTTGCATTTTCAGGTATGAACATAAAAATTGTTGCAAAATGGTAAATACATGCTACTCTTACAGGAGATACAGGGCTTTAACAATGATAAGTGGTGCTTATGGTATTTCCTACAGAAATCACAATGACACATGACATAAAGCTAAGGGTTCTCAGTCTTGGTATAACTTTCACTTCATACACTTAGTAAATACACAAAAGCCACCAAAAGCATGGGTACTCTGAAAAAAAAAGTTATGTATTTACTGCATGCTATCCAACAGTTTAATTAAACATTTATTAAATATCTACTACGTACAAGACACTGTTCTAAAGTACTGTGAGAGATGCAAAAATAAATGGTATGCCTTCATGCTATAAATTTCCTTTAATGACATGAAGTCTTGATACCATGCAATTTTACTTCATGTTATTACTTCATATTATGGTACCAAAGATTAGATTTTGCAGCAAACCTTTTGTGTAATAGAAACCTAAAGTAGCTTTCGCAGTAAAAGTGCACTGTGTCCCATTTGCAGAAGCAGGAGTATCTTCAAACATTCGAAACACTAAAAAAAGAAATTGTAATAGCCATGAGTGTATCAAAGGATCATTCATCTTTTTATGCATAGAACCATGGGATCATACAATCTCTGACTAGAAAAAGAACTAGAGGGCATTCAGTCCAATGCTTTCTGGCTTCTCAGTAACATAAGAAGCACCTGGGGTGCTTTTTAGTAACAGATTTCCTGGCTCTGACCACTGGAGATTAATTCAACAGGTCTATATTTTATTAAGAAAATTCCCAGGTGATTCTGATATATAGTCAGGTTTGAGAACACAAATCTAGCCCAATGCCTGGATGTAGTTTTTAAATATGTTCTATGCTTTCTTTTCTAACAAATTGTCATTTGTCATTTAGTCTCTGCTCTAATATACACTAGGCTAGGGCTCTGATTCTGAGACAGCTCTAGTTATTAAAATGTTATCCATACAACATTTAATATATTATTAAATACTGTAATATATTATAGTATACACACATGTCTATATACATATATATGCATATGCATATACATCTGTTGGTGTGTTGTTGTTAATATACATCTCTGAAAATGATGCAGTAAGCTCTATGAGGTCAAAGTGTAGGGCTGTTTTCCTATTTCTTAACTTGCTCTTAGCTCAGACCTTGACATTTAGGAGACAGTCATTAAGGTTTGTTGAATGCATGCCTGATTGAATGAGGTCCTTCATTAGCTCCACCTGAAGTGTCTCTCTGAACCATCCATGTAGACTGCTGGTTTCTACAGTTCTAACAAAATTACTAAGTCCACATTCAAGACACTAAATATACAAACATGAGTATTTCCCTCTTTTCTCAAAGCTCTTAATTCTTTTCCTAGAGAGAAAGATGCACATAGTTTTAGTCAAAAAATGGTAGGTGTAATGTCAGTAAGCATCGAGTAAAGTTGAGAACTGAGGAAGGCAGCTGATCTAGCTGTGACTCAGGTACAGGAAAGGAGTGTGGGCATCAGGGAATGCTTTTCATGAGAAGTGATGCTACACCAAAATCTTGAGGGTTTAGCACTTGACTGATTGAATCTTCACATACCTTAAATCAAACAGAACAAATTAGGTTACTTTTCTATAGGGTAGCCTTTTCTAGGGCTTGTCTCTCAAACCTTCTTTAGGAAAATATCCAAGTTCCTACAATTATTTCTCACAGAAGTATTATGTATCCCTTCTTGTTTTTTGTTCTGTAATAAATTGATTTAAATACCCTGAATTGCATCATCTAAGTAAGAATCTAAAGGCAAGGAATACAGCACATGGCTTTTAAGTTGAAAACCTGGAACGGAACTACAAAGGTACTTACCTTGCTTGTGAGTAAAATGATTCCTATAGTTGCAGTGGGAGTTACAAGTAAATACACTATAGCAAAACTCAAGTCTCTCCCTTCAGCGTGCTACAGAAAATTGAAAGCCAAAAGATGACCAACATAAATGGGTTTAAAGTGACATGCTGACAATTGATAGTTTTACCATTTTGGCTAACTTCATAGATGAACTTCCACAAACAGATATAGGAATCGTATAAGTATCCCCAAGCAAGCAATGGTATTTAATAAGCTGTGGAAAGATGACTCTGAGTTGGTAGTGTTGTCATAGAAACCATGCTTGCCTATCACATCAGTGAGCAGGCAGAAGAAGTGCGGGCTTATCCATTTTGGTTAAGTGCAGTGCACGGAGAAAATGGTGAAATGTCAGAAGACAGAAATCCTAGCCATAATGGTAAAATACCATTCTTATTATAAAAGTTAAATTTTCCCTTGTTTTCTAGAGACATACACTTTGTGAGGTATCTCTCCAATCTTAAAAAAATAAAAAACTTGTAAACTGGAAATGATGAATTCCATGTCTTCAAAGAGATTTGAGAAAATCTACTGAGCTCCTCTGAAGAGCTAAATCAATTTCAGGTGGTATCCAGGTACTGGAAAAGTACAGACCCCCAAGGTGATCAAACAGACCAAACAGCTGCTTGGATCTCCACTAAAACAGTACTAGAAAGGTGCATATTTGATGCATTTCTCCTGGGATGATTGTATCTACAATGAGACTAGAAATCATATTCTGACCTGTGAAGTAATTCTGACAGGCTCCAACCTGGGAATATACCTGTAACTAATAAATGAAAATTACTAAAATCATTTTCTGTGCTTACTTCCTCCCACATTACCCTGTCTTGTGGGCAACACCTGATACATGTTAGGTTTTGGAAAAAAAATGGATTTAAAATGAAGAGGATATATTATTTGTCTATCAAGGCATAAGTGTCTCAGTAGGTACATAAAACAAAATGTGTAACTGGTTAAACCCCTGAGGCTAGCATTCCTTTGCCATAGGACATAACAGATGGCAAGCATTTCCTATATACTTATCACTTGGTTATATTCCATCAAAAAAATATCACGGTGGCATCCATCTCTAATCTGGAGAAACTGCTCATCTACCAAATGGTCATTCAGACCATGGCCAAGAATGACACCATAATTTGCATCCAGGTCTTCACATTAAAAAAAAAAAAAACTTTATCTATCTCACTACTAAAGATGCAAAGTGTTTTCTTAAATTCCACAAAATGAGAGGGTTATGTAGATGGTATCTGACTTCAGAATTTTCTATCACTAGATAAAAAAATGTATTGCTGAAAATGATATTCCAGATTATTAAAATTGTAAAAGCACCGAATGATTCTCTATAAACAGATTATTGTTATATTAATCTATGGGAGTTTTTTTGTTTGTTTTTTTGTTTTACAGTCACTACTGCAAATGAAGCCCTTGGGTGTCTCTGATCAAACAAACCCCATCAGTAATAGATACTATTTCTTAGGAAAGGATGTCTCAGCTTAATGCTATCTTGACTGATTGTTATCAACAGGGTCAGAGAAACTCTTCCAGAGGTCATGATATTTGAAATAAGTATTAAAGGATTCAAGGAAACAAGAAGGCACAGAGAAGCTGTCCTAGTCATGGGGCTAACACAGTCATTCTCAAAGCATGTGACCTCAGAACCAGGAGCATCATCCTCACTTGGGAACTTTTAGACAACCTAATTCTTGGCTCTGCCTCATACTTACTGAATCAGAATCTCTGGGCCAGGGCCCAGCCATCTGTGTTTTAACAAGCCCTGTAGGTGAATTTTATGTACCCTAATCTTGAGAACCACTGGGCTAGAAATGAGTAATCTGAAAGAAAATGCTGTGGTTGAAGGACTGCACATTCTTCAGCATGGCTCAACTTTAAGTGTGGACAGTTGTAAAGCTTAAGAATGAAAACATGGGAAAGATGGCAGCGCGCATTACGGGATCTGGTGTGGAATGTACACTATATCACTTATGATGATGGAGAGCTACCGAAACCTTTGTAAGCAAGAAACCAATAAGGAATTACCTGTTAAAATAACTCTAGGGACAGTGTGAGAAATAGACTAAGCCCCTGATGGGATGAGGTTGCCCAAGGAAACAGGTAATAATTGGTTGGGAGATTAAAAGATGTCACATTTATAGAAGACTTCTAGAGGCTCAAAAATGACTACATAACTCCAAATTAGGACTGGCTGAGGAGGAGAAGACAAATATCTGTTTTAGGCTTTTGTCAGTGAGTAAATATTGAAGCTACTAAAAGCAATTAAAAATGCCTAAAAGGTGTCTCTCATATATACATATGTGTGTGTATATATATATACACACACACACACACACCTATATGTATATAAAATATACTCATATACTAGTATCATATTACAAATAGACATATACAATTAAATCTTGGGAACAAATGAGATATCCTAGAAAAACTATATAAGAGAGAAAATGAGGGGGAAAAACCTTTGAAATAGCTAAACAGACCTTTATGAGTAGGCTGGATAGAAAACAAAACAAAAAAACAATAACAAAAAAAACCTTTAGTCTCTACTTTTTTACTACCATCATGGACCCAGCCATCTATTGTCTATCTATTATACCAAAACCACTGGCTTAGGTGTAAAAATATGGTTCATAGGGGAAGAGCTCGAGTTCGCATACCTTTGAGATAGACCTAGGTTTTTCAAAGGTAAAGATTAAACAAAAAGCAAACAAACAAACAAAAAAACTATCAAAAACGCTAAGGTAGCCATGCTTTTAAAATGTAATTTAATCTAATGAAATATAGAGGGAACAACAACGTTCAGATAATACTCTTGAAACAAAAGGAAAAAATACTAATTGAAATTACAACTTTAAGCATTGATAATTTGGTAAATAAAAGTTAATGATCATAAAAAGACAACGCGATAGAGCCCTTTCTCTCCCCCCACCACTGGCATTCAACATCACCTTGAAACGAGCACTGCATGCTTATCCAATAGCCCCTCAGTCTTTTCCAATTCTAGTCTTTACTAAATTTACGGAGGAGAGGAACTTTCCATTAAAAAAGAAGTCAGTGTATAACAATAATTTATTTCTATAATGTCACCAGGTCCCAGGGAAAATTGTAAGGACACCATGCTACCCATGCTTTGAAGCTGTCAGTGCAATTACCACCAGACTCACAGCCCAAAAGACAAGGCGAGTTAAACACATTGTGTCGCCTTAATTCTCCTGTTGGCCCACCTGGGTGTTGAGGTCATTTGTTGTTGGTGACGGTGGTTTTCTGCAAGCAAATCACCCCACAGAAAAATCTGCAATCTTGCCAAAATTCACGTATATATTTTGCCTCTGATCATTTTAGCTGCCTTCCCATCTCTCATCCCCCAATTCTCTTCCACCCAACACCACTTGTAAAGAACACACACACACACACACACACACAGACACACACACACACTTTTGAGGTAAGGAGAGGGTGTAAGATAAATTCTCTTTCCATCAAATGTCTCTCCTTGCTCTCCAAATTACAGATAATGAGGTCAGAAGTGTAATTACCGAAGGAGTTTGGAAAGGTAATTAGTGAAACAATCTAAAACACAGTAGTGACTGCAGTGCAATAAAACTCACTTTATATTTGTCAGAGCCACTTGGAATGTGACAAGCATCTTGTGTTTGCAAACCCGGACACTGCACCAAAGGAAGTTCCATATTAGCAATGTACCCTAAAAGCCTGTTGCCTGCAAATCAGTTTTGTTTTGTAATAAGAAAGTCCATGAAAGAGGGACAACTTTAAATTACGACCAAGTTAAAGTTTTGAGGTGTGTGGGTGGGCGGTGGAGAAAGACGGCACGTTTGCAAGAATTTCTCTGGTAACTTCTGTCTCTAGAAGCCTATGCCTTGCAAACATCTACCTTCACTTGTTCTCTCTGATCACTAAAGGGGTGAAGTTTGGGAATAGTCACCAGTTCTCAACTAAAGCTCTTGGCTTTGAGAGTTCCGATTAAGACTTCAGGGACGACTCTATGTTTCCAAAACTAAAACACAAAATGCCCCTGGAATGTACACCCTGCTCCAATTTGGATCCTACGCTTCCGGTGGCCCAGACCAATTTCTCTATTCCAGCTGCCTTTGCAGTAGCACCGACAAAGGTGATGACAAACGTGATTTGGTCTGTTCACCTTTCACCTGCAGGCCCTCGCTTCTGCCCCCTCTTGTGTCCATTCCTTTGTGACGCGAGTGGCCCCAGGCCAAGCCTGGGTGGCGCGAACCAAGCGCACTCAGCGCTCTGAGGACTTCAGGCCGGCTGGGGCTCAGGTCCTGCTGCCCCAACACCAGGGCTCCCAGGGGACGAGCTCTGGCGCTTCCAACGTTCGCCATGGCCAGCCGGTTATGCCTCCCGGTCGCCCGGCGCCTGTCGCCCTTGAAACCCTCGAAGCCCCACTTCCGAACTATCCGAGTGGGCATCGGTGTGGCGATCCAGCGCCGCGACGGGCGCATCCACCTCGCTGTGGTCACAGAGTGCAAACGGGAACACCCTTGGGTCACGGTAGAGTGGGTTGAAAAAGGAGTCAAAAAAGGCAAAAAGATGGATCTAGAGACCATCTTCCTGCTGAATCCAGCGCTGGCCTCTGCTGACCGCCTTTCGCCACCCAGGTCGGTGTCCACCCGGTCTCCAGCCCCTTCTGCAGCCATCGGGGACCGCCGTGCGGTCACGCGGTGGGTGGGTAAGCCCCCTCAGAAAATCGACACGCCCTGCCTGATGAGGCAGAAACAGTGTCCCCGCCTCAGGGACAGCGAGAAGCAGCAGCAGCAGCAGCAGCAGCAGCAGCAGCGGGAGCAGCGCCGGCGGCTTCAGCACGCCCCCCGCACCCCCGCGGGAAACCCCAGCCTCGAGGTCCCGCGCGTGATGCAAGGCTGCCACCCGCAGCTGCACCGCAGCAAGACGCCGCCGGGGGCGCAGCTGGGACACCGTCGGATCTGCGTCTGCGTGAGGAAGCGGCCCCTCAGCCAGCGTGAGTCCACCCTGAAGGACGTGGACATCGTCACCATTCCCTCGGACCACGTGGTCGTGGTGCACGAGTCCAAGCAGAAGGTGGACCTCACGCGCTACCTGCACAGCCAGACCTTCTGTTTTGACCGTGCTTTCGACGGCACGGCCTCCAACGAGCTAGTGTACCAGTTCACCGCCCGGCCGCTGGTGGCGTCCATCTTCCGCAAGGGCAGGGCCACCTGCTTTGCCTACGGGCAGACGGGCAGCGGGAAAACGCACACCATGGGCGGAGCCTTCGCAGACAGGGGCCGAGCTGGCTGCAAGGGCCTTTACGCCCTGGTGGCGCAGGACGTGTTCCTCCTGCTCAGCACCGCGGCCTATGACAAGATGGACCTCAAAGTCTACGGGACGTTTTTTGAGATTTACGGGGGCAAGGTGTATGATTTGTTGAACTGGAAGAAGAAGCTGCAGGTCCTTGAGGATGGAAATCAGCAAATCCAGGTGGTGGGGCTGCAGGAGCAGGAGGTGGGTTGTGTGGCGGACGTGCTGACCCTTGTGGAGCTGGGGAACAGCCGCCGGACGTCCGGACAGACGTCGGTCAATGCCCACTCTTCCAGGAGCCACGCCGTGTTCCAGATCATCCTGAAGTCACGAGGAGCACTGCATGGCAAGTTTTCTCTTGTTGACTTAGCTGGGAACGAGCGAGGAGCAGATATGGACCAGGCCGATCGGAAAAGGCAGCTGGAAGGCGCAGAGATCAATAGAAGTCTCCTAGCGCTCAAGGAGTGCATACGCGCCTTGGGTCAGAACAAGGCCCACACCCCATTCAGAGCCAGCAGACTCACACAGGTGCTCCGGGACTCCTTTACAGGCCAGAACTCCTCCGCTTGCATGATCGCCACTATCTCTCCAGGAATGGCCTCCTGTGAAAACACCCTCAACACTTTAAGATATGCAAATAGGGTAAAAGAATTAACTCTAGATTTAAGGCCCCACCAACGTTGTCTCGATCCAGATGGACGCGAGGTGCCAAGGATGTTGAAAAATCCCATTAGAGATTCAGAAATGTCCCTTCAGAGGGAAGAAATGATGAAAACACCTTGTATACAGTGTGAGGAGGAGGAAGAGACTGAAGACATTGGAACGTTATCCACCCCATTAACGGAGGACACGATGACTTCATGGGACCAATCAAGCCAAGGGCCAGGGGACAGCAGGCACCAGACAGCCCATGGGGTAAATGGTGATGTTCATTTTTACATTACCCGATTATTGTCCATTTTGGAGCAGAAAATAGGCATTCTGACTGACATTCAAAAGAAACTGAACTTATTACTAGCTGATCTCCAAAAGAAGAGAAAGGTAGACTGATGCCAATGGCAACAGATCAGATCTGAAATGATGGCTAGAGTGCTCCAGTTCCTACCTCTCTCGAAAGAAAAATTCTTTAGATTATCTAGATATAAAGATCCTTCTGGAAAACGTAAAACATCTTAAAATACTCTTGTCAGAAATATCCTCTTTCTTCTTCCTCTGTATTTCTGTAGTTTGTTGTCCTTCTATAGGACAGTGGTCTCAACTGGGAACCATTTTGTGTCCCAGGGGTATTTGACAATGTCCCCAGAACATTTTCAGTTGTCAAAGCTGGGTGTGTGGTGGGGAGCGGTGATACTGGCATATAGTGAGTAGAGGACCAGAGGTGCTGTTAAACATCCTAACCATCTTCTATAACAAAAAATTACCTCGTTGAAAATATCAGTAGCGTCAAGGTTAATTAACCCTGCTGGAGAAGAACCTAGCTGTGGTGAAACCAGAGGCTCTTAATTACAGCTGTGAAGGTACAAATGATGCACATAAAGGGACTGGAGTTGGAACACCCAGGGGTGCACAATGGAGTAAACCTAATGATATCCGTTCATATATCTCTTTCTGAACCATTGATGTATAGGTTCAAGTGGTTTCTAAGAGCTAGTCATAATGAAGCGGGGGGATGGATTTCCTTTATGAGTCGCTGCATGAGAGCCTCAAGTTGACAGGATTTTTATTTTTTTGCTCTGAAGTGAAATTGCAAAGCATTTTGCTTCCTGAGAGTGATAAAATTGTGTGCATGTATGCATGTGTGTGTGTGTGTGTGTGTGTGTGTGTGTGTGTTACATAAGCATTGGCTGTTTCCTATGGTGTATTTAAGATCCCCCCCTCATTTTCTTTATCAAATTTTGTGCTTACATGGTTCACGTAAGAAGCCTTCTCCCATCATTTAGGGTAGGGAGCAGGTCAGCGAAATAGTACTAAGAGAACTCCTAGCCTAAAGTGGGACACATACCATAAAGCCTCCCAGGGAATGTGGGAAATATCAATGCCTGAAATTAATTCAATAAGGAGAAAATTTTCCTGATTTAGGGATCACAGTGTTCATTCTTTTGCAAAGGACAAACAAAAAAACTAATCTAATATGCAAATATAAAAATAATAAATAACCTAATAGATATCTACCTGTGGTAAATATTTTTATTTATTAAATGCTTCAATAAAATAATTAAGGATCTTTTGGTTCCAAGTCTAGCAGTTCCAAATTCTTTCAAGAATAAAATGAATTAATTTGCAATGAAAGTATATGGCAAGTTGGGAAAATTTGGGGACACAGAAAATTAGTGTCCCAATACTGTTACTATCTTTGACAGACATGGACAGTCTTTTCAACTTTTTTTAAAGTTGCAACGGTCTCATTAGAACTGAGGAAAACTGGCACATAACTCTACAAAGGACTAGAATAGTAATGTCCTAGGCAAAAGCTGTCAGTGTAAAACAATCAGGATCTTGAGGAACATCTGGTCTTTAGCAATTAGTCAATATTATGGCCTATAAATATTTTCCCCCTCTGGTGGTTTATCTATGCAGGTGAAGTTATATATTATTATTAAGCCAAATAAAACTGAAATCTGTCCTCTTTTAGGCTAAGATGATCTTCCTTTCAAAATAAAATGTTTTTAGCTATCTTTTTGAAGCAACAAAAATGTATGGGTTGCAGTACAAATTCTATTATACAAGTATCTGTATTTAGGCAAGTACCTTAGCCCCACTAAGCTACTTTCTTTTATATGAACCACAGTAATTATAGCATCTCTTTCAAAAGATTGGAAGGTGGTTTCATTTTCTCCCTCCCTCTCTCCCATCTGTTATGCTAATACTATTGCTCATTTATTATTGTTCTTGTTATTGTCATTGTCCTTGTTATTCTACTATCACCCTTTCCCCCACCCCAACACCCTCTGCCAACCACTCAAGTTTGGATAGCCTATTAGGAGTTTCAACATTCTGATATAAATAACATCATTTTTGGTGTTTTATTTTAAATCAAGTGTAACACAGTGAAGTGTACAAATTTTAAATATACAGTTCCATGAATGTTTACTAAGTAAATGCACCTGTGTAACCACCACATATACCAAGATAGAGCACATAACCCGTGTCCCAGAAGTCTCATTCCTTCCTCATTTCACTATTCCCTGCATCAAAAGTAAAGACTATTCTGACTAAAATCATCCTAGTTGTTTGCCTCTTTAGAAAAAATAATGTTTTTTTCCATATGAATGGGATCATACTTTAAAGACACTTGCATCTGTGTCTTGTTTCTTTCAATCAAAATTATGTGACCTGTTTTTTGTTATACATTGTTTCATAGTATTCCACTGAATAAATATTTCATAACTTATAAATTTTACTCTTGGTGGAAAATTGACTTTTTCTGTTTTAAACAATTACCAATGATGTTATGAACATTGTTACACTGTCCTTTGGCACATGTTTATATGTTAAGTATGCCTAGGAGTGGAATCCTTAGATCCATGGTATGTGTATAATTAACACAATTGGTATGCCAAGGACTTTTCCGAAGGACTAGTGCCATTTTTACACAACTACCAGCATTTTACAAGAGTTGTGAGTCCTCCATATATTTACCTATACTTAGTACTGTTACTTGTAAAAATTCTAATTTCATGCCTTCTAACATGACATGGAAAGGTATCTCATGATGGTTTCAACTGGTTTTTGCTTTTTGTTTTTTTTCCAAATGACTAATGCTGAACATCTTTACATAGTCTTTACATTCTGTTTTGTGCAATATATATATTCTGAACTTGTATTATCCTTTAGATATATCCATTGCATCTATCTTCTACCAGTCTGTGAAATGCCTATTCACTCTCTTAATGAAATCTTTAAATGATCAGAAACTTATAGATTTAATGAAGTTCAACTTATTAATTTTCTATTTAATAGTTAAGCCTTATTTAATAAATCTGTATCTACCCAGATAATGAAGATAGTCTTCTCTGATATCTTCTAAAAACTATTGTTTGGGTTCTGATCACAGCTAGGGCCTGCTCGTCTGCATGCTTCCAGGATCAGCAGCAGATGGAACTACTTGCAAGACCAGGGTCAAGTCAGGCTAAGTTCATAGGGATACGGGGCTTCTTTCAGTCTGTAACTAGGGCCGTGTTTGGCAAGCCTGCCACCGGGGCATGGGTCTGCCTTCTCAAAGCAGCTCTCTTCAACTTTGGGCTTCACAGGAGTTTCACGACTTCCTACCTGGATTCTAAAGTTTCCACAGAGGCATTTTTGCCTGTGGATGGCTGTCATATCATTGTTTATTAGAAAGGACAGGAGTTGGGGGAACTCCTATTCCATCATTTTGCTCACCCTGTAAGTCTGATTTCACCTAGCATTCTCTTTATGAGACGACTTTACAGGTTCAACGTATTTATTTCATGGACATAAAGTTATTCAGATTTAGATTTAGTATTTTAGTATAGCAGGTTTACTAAGGTGTATTAATTATTGTCATAGAACTGTAGTATAGTCATTATCTTTAATGTCCATATTATTGGTTTCTAATTTTTCATTCTTGATACTCCGTTGTGGTTTTTTTTTCTCAATCAGACTTGTAATATGTTTATAAATTACATTAGTCTCTTCAAAGAAACATTTGAAAAGATGGCCATTTTATTTTCTCTATTGTATACGTACTTCCTGTTTTATTAACTCCATGTTTCCTCTTTTGTTTAATTCACACTTTCTTCGAACTCTTTAAGCTCAATACTTCAATCATGGATTTGTAAGTTATTTTATGCTTTTAGGATTATAAATTTTTAAACACTGGTTAATCTACATTACAGTCATATTTTTATTATTCAAAACATTGAATACTCAAATATTCAAAATATTTAATTTTTTTCTTGTTTTCAGTTACTTTACCAACGCATTATTTGAAAAATCACTGTATCCCTATGTTTGTTAGGTCAAGTTTGTAAATCATGTTGTTCAAACTTCCTGTAATACTTAATGACTTTTCTTAGTTACTAAGAAAGGTATTATTAAATCCTCAAACTGATTTCATACATTTCTGTTGTAATTCCAATAGTTTTCAGTGTATATATTTTGAGGCTATATTACTTGTTGCATATTAATTTATATATCCCTGTTGAATTCAGTTTTAACATTCTTTTTCTTCATGCCTTGTAATTTTCTTTGCCTTAAATTTAGCATTTTCTAACATTAGTATAGATATAATAGTTTTCCTTGAATGGTATGTGTTTTACCCATCTTTTATTTTGAATATTTCTGTTCTTTATAGTTAATGTTTATTTTTCATAAGTGATACATAGTTGGTTTTAATGCATTTTATTTTAATCCAAATTATAATCATTTTCTTTTAATTAGAGCATCTCATCCATTCACATTTAATGTAACTCTTAATGTAATTAAGTTTATGGCTATGAGATTGTTTCCTACTTATGAACTGTGTATTTAATTATTTTTTCTGCATTGTTTCCTTCCTTTGTATCAATCAAATTATTCTTCTTTTGCTGTTTATTATTTCCCCTCTAATTGCTTGCCTGTTATATATTCTTATGCTCTTCATTTATGGTCATTGTGAAAATTTTAGAATGCATGCATTCTTATTAAGTTGTATTTTTATTTCCTCTTACAAATGAGACTATCTTAAAATATTTTAACTCATTATTCCTTTCTCATTATATATTTCTATGCTTTCAACACATTATTATAAACAGTGAATATTCTTTTAAATTACTCATTTGTTTATTTTGTCACATGTTCTTCACTCATTACATTATCTTGCATCCATTTGAGAGCATTTTTTTCTTAAATAATTCAAATATATGGAAATAAGACAAGGCATTTTGGTGATACATACTGTCAGTTTCAATAATTAGTCATTATTTCACCTTTTAAAAATATATTTTTAAAATATATTTTTGCTGCTTATAGACTATTTTGGTTGGCTACTCTTATTTTAGAAAAAATTTTAGCACTGTAAATTGCATTTTTTTGTTTTATTTATTTTGCTAGTTCTATTAAAAATTAACTGTCCTTTGAAGCACCTTTTAAGTTTTTCTGCTTGTCTTTCATTATCAGCATTGTTTTTCCTACAAAGTGACAAGGTGTGATTTTTCTTTATATCTATCCTTGTATTTTGTAGGACTTTTTAAATTGTCACTTAATATATGTCAGTTTTGGAAAATTATCAACTTTTATTCCTCCAAATATTATTTCTGTCTCTTTCTGTCTCTACATAATTATAAATATGTTAGTAGCTTTCACCGTGTTCTACATATCTTACACTATTTTATCTAGTTGTATTCATTTGTCTATTAATTCTTAATCTGTATATTACCTAATGACCTTTCATTTCACAAATCCACAATGTCTGATCTTCTATTAATTTTATACATTAAATTATTAAATTTCAGCTTTTTTTCTCAGTTTTAAGATTTTTATTTGACTCTAGAAAATAAATCTCTATTCTTGAGTGACATCTGATTTACCTGTGGCCTTATAGCTGTCTGATTTTCTTGTTAATTTCAGTTATTGATACTTTTTGGTAGCATGTCTAGTAAGTTGTGAACATTACCTATGTGATAATGTAGAAATTCTGAATGATGTGATATTCCTTCAAAGAAAAAATATTTTCGTTTCTGAAAACCCATACATAGAGTAAGGACATATCACACTGATCCATAGTTCTGGTTTACCCTTTATTTTAGAGGATATCATATCTGACATCTTAACTGAAAATTTCCACCTATGTGGAAACTTACCCCAAAATATGAGCTAGATAAATCATCCACTAAAATTTTAAGTCTCTTAACTGTTTCATACCCTCCTTTTTAAGCATTACTGTATGCATGAAAAAATGTGGAGTTAGCAAATACCTAAAGGAGAATTTGCACACAGAATGTGTCTCACTTCTCTATGGTCCCCTTTTCTCTAACATCAGTCTTATTGACTTTAGAAGACCTGAACTTCAGTCCTGTACTTCTATGAAACTGTGTTCCTGTGAAACTACAACAATAATCACTTGGCTTCTGCTTTGTTTGGGTTTACTGCTCACACTCAAGGATCAGCAAATGTCCCAAGGGGAGAACACAGCAGTGAATGTAATGACTATCACAAAGTCAGTCTCTTTTCTCTGTGATCTTTTTTAAAAAAAGTTTTTAGTATATTCACAGTGTTGTGTATTCATCACCACAATCAATTTTATAACATTTCATCATCCCTCAAAGAAACCCTGCACCCCTTAGGCATATCCCTTAATCCCCCTAGTCTCCAGCCCTAAACAATCACTAATCCATTTTCTGTCTCTATAGCTCTCTGCTGTTTTGACCCCTTATATCCTCACTGCCCTTTTGTTCTTTGATACATTCAGTATTTTGGTATTGTATTCTACTTTATTGGGCCCTTAGTAAGATAGCTTGTTACTCTATTTTGGTAGTATTATATTTGTTGACATAACATAAATGATGATGTACTCATTTTATACTTTGAAAACAAACTACATATCAGTAAAATGTCTTATAAATCTAATCAATCTCAACAAATTGAGATTTTTTATTCTATGGTGAAACTTAACGAGTAAAGGAGACCAGCATATCAACATAAGTAACTCATGGTACCCATTGTTGGAAAATGAATACAGAAAGTATAGCACAATGTTGAATGCATTAATTTCTACCTGGAGATATACACAAGGGCTGTCCAGAAAAAAAATCCAACCATAAATGCCTGTAGTTTTCAAATTATATGACAACACATATATATTAGTTATTAGTGGGTTTTTTACGTGGTTTTTGCTTATGTCTTATAAGTTTGGAAATAGAGATAAATTCCAAAAGATGAAAGAAAGGCCTGACAGCAATTCACATGCAGATTTTCTTAATTCTTCTTTTGGAAGGACTGTGTAAACAAACCTATTTGTATGTGTGTGTATGCACAATTTTACATATATGGTTATATATTTTTCTTATGGATTCTTATATCTACAGATGTGGAACACAACTCAAAATCTCTCTTTTCATAAAAAACAAAATGCTTTCTGGCTATAACTAGTCTTAGTGATTTGCTTCTGTTGAGTTGCCATTCTTAACAAGTGCACATTAACATTTCCACTGCTGTTAATTTTTTCTGAGAATATACCTGGTACTTGAACTGATCTGAGAACACATAGCCTGAAATTTAATATGAACATTAGAAAATAAGATTATACAAATAAAAAAAATCTCAGAAAATAAATTAATTGGGGTCCACTAAAAGAGAACTGCTGACAGTTCACACAGATGCCTTAGATGCCCTAATGTTTAAAAGGAAGATTTAAACTAAATTAATGTTTTAACAAGATTATTTGAAAAAAGTCAGAGCTCCTAAAGTGAGAAAAATAAATACTTTCGGTACTTTGGAAATATCCATTTGCACACAAAAAGTTGACATGCTAATTACAAGCTATGCTTATCTATTAATTAAAGTAGCTTGTCTCCATTTCTGTAGTGAACAAATTCATTTTGAATTGCTGCATGAACTTGCAATTAATAAAACTACTTTTAAAATACTGAACTTAAGCTTTCATAATGTCATTCTACTTCTTACAATTACTCTGATAGTAATGTTTTACACTACTATTCTGTTACTTTTTCAGTAAAATTATTTTTAAAAATTTACATAATAAAACAGTATGAGAGTCCTAGATAAATATTGATGTGTGGTTAAATGAATGACTGATTTTTTCTTTGTAATTTGATTACTGATTTAAAACATTCTAATAGTAGAAATGCAGTTCTAGCATGTAATACTTTAAAAAGTGTCAAAATTATTCAAAATATAAAATATTATCTTCAAAGTGAGCCTGTCATTTATGAACTATCTGTGAAATTCTTTTTATTCTCCAAAAGAGCAACTGCTGATAGACTACCTTAACACATCATTTTCCTGAAATGTGACTTTTTTTTCCTATTCAAGCATTTCCTTTCTAATCTTAAATAAAAGTAATCTCAGACATTATAAGAAAAAAAAAAAGAGAGAGAGGGTTTTAATAGCTTAAAGAAGATGTTTAACCACATCAGTAATTGAGGATAAAAATCGGACAGACCTATGCAACCTTCTGTACTGTGTGTCTGAGGTGGTCCTGAACATGAATGAAGCCCATCTACCAGTCAGAGCTAGAATATAAGATCTGAAAAGGCAATGGAGGGTGTGAATGGAATGATCAGGACAGGGAGGAGAAGGGGGGAAAATCATCAAAGCAATAAGTACAAAGAGTTTCAATCTGAAATCTTTGAAAATAATAGTTATGACATGGTGCCAGTTCATATGCCATGCTTAGCTTGGGTTTGTCATGAAGTCTATGAGGACAAGAAGGAAAAGATCAACTCTGGGCCACACTAATGAATCTAAAAGGTTCATCTTACACTGTCTGGACATGGTAGGTAGGCTGAATTGCTGGTGTTAAGTAAAGGGAAACCAGCCAGAAGTTGGCTCAACATTCTTTCTTAATAAAAGTTGGGATCCTTCTGGGGAGGGACAACATCCTATTGAGTATATCGTTAGCATCTCATGTGATCCCTGATACTTCGTACAGTAGACTCACAGTTAACTGGCACCCATGGGGATTGGTAGATATTGAATAAATGTAGTTTCTGGTTGCTTAGAAGTTACTATTAAAAATAGGCCTAACTAATACTCTACCCCATACTATAGCATAACAGAACATTAACTCTGTATTGCCTTGATATTGATATTGAAATATGGTAATTAAAAGCAAACTAAGACAAATAAAGGCAACCTTAACTTAATGTAACACAGTTTTCTTATAAAAATAGCTTTGTGAATGTGTTGTATTATTTTAGTTAAGTGGCAATCAATAAAGTTTTCAACTTAAACTTTACTAACGTAATTTTTTAGCTTCAAGTAACTTAGAAAAAAAACACATGCATACACACTTAAAACTGTTACAGTAGGGGTAGAGAGTTTACTGGGTAGACATAGAATCAGAATCATCAGGATCTGATGTCTCTAGGACAGGCTCAGGAGTAGTAGATACTGGTTTTAGAACTGCATCAGTAGATGGGGCTGTACTGACAAATTTGCATGCAGCTTTTTCAAAAATTGAACAAATATCAGCTTGCTTTGAGGCCCTACACCTCTCATGCAAAGTTAGATTTTTGCATGATGTGCAGCTGCATAACATGCTGAGTTTTTATTTTAGTTTTTATTTTAAAGTATTATTTCTTCTTTTTATTTTTGCTTTTTTGTTTTTTTTTTTGTTTGTTTTTTGCTGGTTGCTTGTGAGTGCTGGTTGCTTGTGGCGGATATTTGTATTTCCCATCAAGTTCACCTAGTTAGAGTAGGACAAAAAGTATAGCTGTCTGTGTTTAAATTGTTTTGAATCTATTTTGAGACATCAATCTGTAGAAACTAAATGTTTGCATGGGCAGTTGTCACAGATGAATGCCTATCTTCGCAGTTACTTTTGTTGGAAAATAGTCTAAGGAAGGGATTATATCTTTGCACTGGCACCCACCTGGCCTCAGCTTTCCCACCTGACCTCTAGCAAGCAATTCCATGGTATACCTGTCAATGCTGCTTATTTGTCTCAACCACAAGGTTTCCCAGGTCCTTTGGCAGCCATTGTCACACCTGTGCCATGGTCAGCCCTACAGGGAAACATTTGGTGTTTAGCTTCCACCTACCAACAGACCTGCGCTGAGGCTCTGTAGGTTTGGAGTCAGTCATTACTTGGCCATAGTCACCTCTCTCTACACTTGTAAAGAACTTGTCAGCATCTAGGAACCCAATCAGGAGTCTGAACATAGGTCACCTTGCTCCTTGGGTTCTTTAATCTTTGCAGGGTTTGACCATCACCTGTTGGGATATGGTTCAAAGGGGAGAGGACAGAGATAACACCTGTCCCTCCATTATCCCTCTTTTGTTCTCTCCCTTTTAATAGCCCATGGCTCTTATTTGGGCAGGCGAGAAGGAAACACACTGTTTTTCACAGACTAAACATTACGGCATGAATCCTACAAGCCTATATTTTATAAAACCAAAAACTCCCCTTCTTGTACTTTTACAGCCCTTTCTTGCAAGACCATAGTTGCTACTGTTGGTTCCAAAAGTCTACTTTAAAACTCAACAATGATAACCCATTTCCCCACTGAGGTTCTATGATAATAACTTTCTCCAAAAAGCTATAGTCCCCTAACTGCTAGGGTAGGGACTAAGAGTGCAAGAAAATATGTTTGAAAGATAAAGACAATGAAGGGGAAGATTTATAAGGGCTGTCAGGAAAGTATCCAGCCATGTAAGATCAAAAATAGAGGCATTAATGGGTGGATTTTTTTCCAGATAGTCCTTGTACATACCTCAGTCAACAATTCAATGTATTCCCACACATGTCCTTTTCCTCACAAGAACTAAAAGACTGAGATGGTGTTATTCTCACTGACTTCTCTGTACACAAGGGAAAAAAATATTTGTGGAATGATGAATTGTACATAAGGTGGCTCTAATATTTCTCACCAACACAATCATTCAGAAAAGCATTCAGGGAGCAAAGGGCCAGAGGCAGAAATCTGAGAACTTGAGTCATTAAGGGACAAGATAGTGGGAAATGGTTACAGAAGGAGAGGTCAGAAAAGTAGTAGAAAAGCTGGGGGGGGGGGGTATTACAAAAAGCACAGTGGGGGAGGGGAGGGAGAAGAAAATGGTTTACTATGAAAAAAATAAATAAAAAGTAGTAGTTGAATAGAAGAAAAACTCAAGAGAAGGTTGGTGGTTTTTGACAATGTGTATCATGAATAACATTTGAGAGATCAGCCTGAGTGAAATGCTTACTCCTGAAGCCATTCTGCAGTGGGCTGAGGAGCCAGAGCATTCTGGGGAAGGGGCATGAAAGTGCTCCATAATCCCAAACCACTTCACAAATACAATCAGGACAGACAGCTTGCTAGATTCAGGGCCCAGCTCTTGCTCATTCACTAAACTTTCTGAATTCATCTTTTTTTTTTTTGTATCAGGCACACACACTTTCTTGGCCTTTAGCGGAGATGAGGATGTAACAATTAATGGAAAACTTAAGCAAAAAGACTTCAGGAAATGGATGTTAAATTTTGACAGTCTTCTTGTACCTTAACCTAATCTTCCATAACCTACCCCTAGTGTAAAAAAGTATACACTGTTGTTCAACTATCTCTAAACACTCCTACTGCTTCTGTCAGACCATCTTTCCAACACTGATGGTTTGGCAACTTGACCTTTAGCTTCTCGATAACGCCTGATTCATTTAGGCAAAAGCGATGTAAATTTGAATATGGCCTTCACTCCAGCCATAAGATTTGGAGCGTTGTCCCTCACTTGACTATCCCTCGGAACTAGACTCAATTGCATTCCTTCCGATCTTTCTTGGCTTTGCTATCTCTGATTTCCACTTTGTATAGATTCCCTGTCCATCAAGCCAGCTTACTAGACATTACGTGAACTTAAAATGTGATTAATCATGCCTTGAGAGGTTTCTTTCTCTGGCCTGAGCCCATACTCCTCGAATAACCTTATTCCAACTCTCTTTATAATGACGCCTAGTTGTCAAAATATTAATACGAAGGTATAAAATGAGCAGTTTTAGTTTAGTTACATTTAAAGTGATTCAGAAAGTAATGGATTGAGTATATTCACTTGTTTTGTAGAAACACTACAGATATTAATATTTAAAAGATGCTACCACTCTTTGAGCTTTTTCTACCAGAACCCTATACCTTATCTATTCAGTGCAAGGATTGTTTATGAAGAAAAATAATTTCATAGCTATTTTTATTGGCAAAACAGTGACATCTATTGTCTAATATTATATAAAATGGGATTTAAAAATCAAAAGCACTACCATCTTTTTTGTGATTAGCTACAGAATAATAATTCTCTTAAATCTTTTGTTTCAAAAAAAAATAATGAGCAGGTGATTTCTAAGAATTAATTTTTACTATAAAATCAAATTCAGCTGATTTTTTGGAGTAGGAACATTTAACCACTTTCAAAAGGCACGGGATCTGTCTAGTATCTAAAAACAGGGAAGGAAAAATAAAATAAAAATATAGAATACAATTCTTAAAGTTGGCTACATATTATAATAGATGTGTTTTTCTCTCACATAAATCACTCAAATATATACTATTGAAGTCTGTGAAAGCCCAAACTGATTACAGGACTCAAGGCAAGTTTCTGTTCACCTCATGCCTCTGTTTTTAATTCAATTTATGAATTTAGAAAACTTGTTTACCACCTTGGCTACCATTTGCTGGTTGTTGCTTTCTACTCACATACGCATATGAAACCATATGTCAAGGCTACTATTTTCTTGACTGGGATCATATAGAGGAAACATCTCACAATCTCATAAAGATCTCTTCACCCTCTGCCAAGGCAAAAGGTCATGGAAACACCTGCAAAACAGCAAAGGACATTCAACAGTCAAATGGTCACATCTCAGTGGACATGGTCACTTGGCTGAAGAGCACTTGAGGTCAGAAGTGGGGCAGCACCAATCTCCATGAAGTACAGGATATATGTAGTTTCTGGTTTCTTATCCTACTATCTCCAACTATTTCCTTGTCCTCTATTGTTAAAATGTATCACTTATTTTTACTTATGTAAAATGTATTAATTATATTAACATTCATCAAAATATTATATAAAGTTTCTACTATAAACTTAGTGGCTTTAAAAAGAAACAATTTCTCATCTTACAGACTGGCAGTCTGTAGGGAGCATGTGAATTGAAGGCCATAGTAAGGTGAAAAACAGGCTATAGCAAAGCGGCCTGCGTGGGAAGTTTCCAGGGAGCCCAGTATTACAAGGCTGCTTGGTTTCTGGGAGCAACCCGAGATAGAATGCATGACTCGCATGATCAAGAAAAAATAGTAGAATAGGTTGTGCTTCAAGGTTAATTGGCAAGATTTTGATTAAGTGTAGTCATCTGGGAATGTAACGAGCTGGGAGGAAAACACGATGTATATCTCTTGGTTGAGATATACTTCCCAGCTTCTGCACCTTTGACCTCCCCTGCTGCTTTCCTTGCCCTGTAAGGTAAACGCGCTGCTGCCAGACGGCGTCTCTGTGTCTCCATCAGAGCTCAGAGAACCACCCGGTCCCAGATTTTTTATCTATGTCTGTGTCTGTGTGTTATTTCTTCATTCTCTATCGCCTCTCCTCCGGTTCTCCGTTCCCCACGCAGGTCGTGGCAGAAGTCCACTGTCACTGGGCTAAAACAAAAGTGTTGGCAGGGCTATGTTTCTTCCTTTCTGCGGCTTTTTCTAGAGTCCCTCAGCATTCCTTGGCTCATGACTTCCTTCCGCCATCTTCAAAACTAGAAAGATTGTATCTCTCTGATCCTTCCTCTATCATTGCATCTCTCCTGCTGACTGTATCAGGCAAAGGTCCCTGGCTTTTGAGGATTTGTGTGGTTGGTCACGAGACCCACCTAGATAATCCAGGATCATATTTCTATGTGAGAGCCCCTAACCTTAGTAATATTTGCAAAGTCCCTTTTGTATATAAAGTAGAGTATCCACAGGTTTTAGGGTTGAGTTGTGGACATCTCGGAGGAGGCCATTATCCACACACACACACACACACACACACACACACACACATGCATGCATTCATGATGAATTTAAAATGATAAGAACATTGACATAAAGTGGGGATAATAGTTGAAAACTAACCTTTACTTGCTTACTTGCCTGGTACTTTGCTTACAGTATCTTAATGAATTTTCAAAACAATTTAGCAAGTTTGATGAGATTACCCATAGGAAGCAGATTTAAAAAATCTTGATCTCAGAGAAGTTTAGTAATTTATTCTGAGTCATATATTATAGTTCATAACTGTTCATTCAGGACTTGAGCACAGGCTACATTCTGCTACCAAGGCAGTAGATCAATTTAAAATTAAGAAGTATAATGTCAACTATAATTACATACACACACACACACACACACACAATTACCAGATGTAAAGTACGGAATAGGAAATATAGTCAATGGTACTGTAATAACTATGTACAGTGTCAGATGGGTAGTAGGCTTGGGGTTATCACTTTGTGAGGTATTTAAATGGTTAATCATTATGCTATTTTGTACACCTAAAACTAATATAAAATTGAGGTATATTTCAGAGGAAGACATATTGCTAACACGCAACAGTTCAAAATCACAATCTTTTAGTTTAAATAATTAACTTAAACATTTGATCATTAATTGAAACCTGGTGTACTAATGTCTGCTTCTCCTAAGAATGCTCTCTCCATCCAAGTCACTATGGTGAGGTGTCCCCACTGCTTAGCTGGAAGGCTCACTGTCTTTCTGATGCTCCCTCCCTTTTTCATCACCACCATCCACAGTGAAGACATCACCAGATCCTCCTGTCTCTCCTTCTTACCCACTTCTCAAGCTTATCCATTCCTTTGCCACCACGTTGGTGCACATGAGATGATCTCTCTCAGGACCAACTGCAACAGCCTTCTGACTGACTCTCCTGCCTCCTTCCCTACCTGCCCACACTTACCATCCATTTGCCTTCATTAGAGTCACAATGAGCTCTTGAAAATATTCATCTTAGCCAAAAGTCTCTTGCTGAAAGCTTTCTTGGAAAGGCTTCCCATTCCCCTCATCTCTTTTAAGACAAAGGACAAATTATTGGTCTAATCGAGTTGCTTAGATGGTTCCTGTTTTTCTATGCCATCTAATTTATCTCTCTTAACCACTTCATACCTCCTTGCCTCGTTCACACAAATTATGTTCTATTGATGTTCTTTCTACACCTAATCCCTCTCTCTCTCATCTCACCTGGAATTTCCCACATTCTGTCCCTCCAGAAAAATGTCACCTAAAATCTTCATATGGATGACTTCTGCACATCCTCTGAAAAGCCTTCTCTGAGTGCCCAAAACTGAATTAGTTACCCTCATATGTGTTCTTACAGCATCATCTACATCAAAATACTTATTACCCTGCAATTTTCCTATCCGTTTATAGGTTATAACTCACTACAGAACTAGGCCCTACATTAGAGCGCAGGAATGAGGTCCTCAAATACGTGCAAATTTTTATTACATATTTACCTTTTTCTGAAGTCATCAATTTACTTATACAGGCATCTTATATAATTAGAATTTTTACATATAGTCTCCAATTTAAAGCTAGTAAGATACAAATAGCATTGAAAACTTCATAACTACTCAAAAGAACAGGAGTTACTGAATTTCTATAACAAACTTTAGATTGAAAGTGAATGTTAAATTTCTGTTCTAAATTTTTATATTCTAGTATCTGTGTCTGTGTAGTTAGCCAGATGACTCCCAAATCATTATATACATCACTCTTTCCATGAATATGAAGATATATATGTTTATCTTCCAAAAAGATGAATAATTAGGAGTGCTTTTTATTCATAAGCACATGCAAAATCATTCAAAACAAGAATTTCGGTTTTAAGTCAATTAATTTCTGGAGTTAATACCAAAAGATGTTTAAACATGATGGCCATAGAATTTCTTTCCAGGCTTTTCCCTATTGTGTGTGAGACAGGGAAAGGGAAACTTATCAAACCAATCTTTTATACTGAAATTATGGTTCTAAAACAAGTCACTAATTTAATGGATTTTTAAAAAGTCATTTAGTGTGAAAACAACTGTTGTTTCAAGTGAATGTTTTATATGTTAATTGTTTGTTTTTGAGTCATTAAACACATGCTGATTGACCATCATAACAATCAAATTAAAAAAACAGTTGTAAATGTTAGTTTAGGCTTAATGCGTCTCATTTTAGCCCACTTAAATTCACACCAACTGGAGAACTAAAAGTCTGGTTCTCAGATTTCGTCAATGAAAGTAGATTCCACCGTTGAGGATAGTTGGATATTGTAATGAAACAGTGATTTCCATAGGATAATAGCAAGATCATCATAAGAAGGCAATATGGGGTATGTAGAATATATGATCCAAACTATAGAATGCATCTTTTTGGCAGACCTGGTGCAGTTACTGTCTGCAGCTAAGGTTTCCACTACAGAGGCAAGAAAAAAAGTGTCCTTGCACTTTTTGTCTGACTGTGGCAGCCAAGACTGAATGGGAGAGTGCAGAGAAAAACACAGTAGTACAGGGAAAAATATGAAGAGAGAAATTTTGCCACTCAGAAATAACCTTGTAAATAGTGAAGAGCCTGTTTAACTCAAATGTCCCCCCCAAAAAAAACAACCAACAGCAACAAAAAAATACCCAAAAACCAAAACCAAAACTAAAACAAAAAAGGAATTTAAAATTTGAGTTAAAAAAACTATAGCAAGGGGGTTCCCTGGTGGTCTAACGGCTAGGTTTCAGTACTGTCAACGCTGCGGCCTGGGTTCGATCCCCAGCCAGGCAACTACCCTAAAAAACAAAACAGAACTATAGCAAAACAAAAAAGGTAATGTCATGTCATTCCACATTGTTGTCATAGAGCCAAATAAAATTGGTTACAGGTGCATTGCAGCACTTATCAAAGTGGCGCTTCTACTGAGTTTCTGACTTTCTTATTATATAAAAGGAATACGTAGTTTTGATGGATTGTTCAATGCTAGCTCATGATATTTTCTATTAAGACAGTTCTTTCACTAAGTTTTGGGCACGGGCAAGGACTGTAATTTTGCCCTGAAAATTCAAGAAGAATTTTTAAGAAAAACATTTATCATAGATTTTAAAAATTCCATTTTCAGGCATCACCCTGTATCTCACACTATGAAGTTGGATAGTGAGTGTTTTAGCTGGGCTCCCCCAGAATCAGACCCTGCTATGAGGTTTTGTACACATGAGATATAGTAAGGAAAGTTTCCAAGAAAGAGAAGGAAGCTAGTAAGGATGCAATGTCAGAACAATGAGGAGAGGACTAGCTTTACTCTCATTTGCATGGAAATTTTAGAGTATAAATTATGTCTCAGAATTCTACTGATCTAAAACAAGGAAGCTGGGATTCCATATGCCTTCTGCCTTCAGACATTGGCTAGGCATCTCCAAAGAGAAGGTAATTTTCTGGGTAAGTCTGTCTCCTCACATTTGCAGGCAAGAAACGTGTTGGTAGCCGGAGGGCAGTCCTTTGCTTGCTGTAGGAAGCAGAAGCACACAGAAGCTGGGAGTAGAGAGGGAGGGATAGATAAAACAGTATTCAAAAAAAAAAAAGGGATCCTAAGGGATAGGAGTGGAGCATAAACATTGTACACCACAGTGTACAGGTTTTATTATCTCACATTCCAAGATGAGAAAACACATTCAGAAAAGAAATGTGATTTATATACAGTCATACGCATACAGGTAAAGGTGTAAAAACAAATTATACAAGACCCTGGCTATAAATCTTGATGTTTTTACTCCTCCATTGTATCATGCTAGAAGATGATACTATGTATTTTCATAATTAACATATAAGCTTATCGTAAAATACAGCACTCTACACATTCCTGATTACTTAAAATATTTCAATTTTCCACATGTAAGTAGTTTTATATCCAATTAAGCCAGAGGTCACAGACATAGCGTTCTGGCAGATAATATAAATCAGGGAGTCAGGGCAGATGAGAGACAAGATAGACCTGTGTCCCCCTGGAGAGTTGCTGCCTGACTTAACAGAGGCAGCCAGTTCTCAGACCCAGGTTATTGTTGCCCCAGGGAAACAACGATCAAGTGTTGCCAAATCTTCTACTTTTTCCAAGTTTGTCCAGGAGTCAGGCTGTTTCACATATACAGGGTGTCCCAAAAAAATGTGTATACACTTTTATAGTTGATAACTCACATAATTGTATCTCCTTTTCAGGTTTAACTGGTTTGAAATAACAGGTGATGTCTGATAAACACAGGATACCCTCCACATTCTCCAGACCTCACACCACTAGACTTTTTTTATGGGGATACATAAAAATGAAATTTATGGTAAAAAGAATAAATAATAATCCCCGCAGCAGTTGATGAACTGAAGGCAGCCATGGAACGGGAATGCACACAAACACTGAACGAAATGATTCTTGATGTTTGTATTCCCATTGCTTCGCGTGGCCAGCAGTGCCTGGACCAGACAGTCATCAGTTTGAAAACAGGCACTGACAAAAAATTATTCATTTCTGTAGATTCTTTTAAATTTTGAAAATAATTTTGTATTATCAGTTTCAGGTGTACAAAAGAACGTAATGATTAGACATTTACACACCTCACCAAGTGATAACCCCAAGCCCACTACCTGACATCTTACATAGCTATTACAAAGCCATTGACCATAACTCTATGTTAATAAACACTGATTTTATAATCATTCAAAGTGTGTTTACATTTGGGGGGGGCACCTTGTATATAGTTGTCTAATTTCTAAACACTAGTCATTGCTCAAGGCCCCCGTCCCCCCTGCCCCCACATTTTTTGCACTGGAAACCAACTTAGTAAAAGTGACAAAAAACATGATTGTGTGCAGGTGAGCTGCTGTTTTCTTTCTCTAGTATATGCCAGCAGGGTGGGCTTAAAGTATGTGCCTCACGTATTTCTTTGTTTAAATGCTTGGATGTGACTATACTAGAGAATTTAATTAACTTCTTGATGGTTGCACTTATATATAAAATGACTATTCTTATGTTAGCTACAAATGAAAACCAGTAAAGTTCTGGGCATTGGTGATCTGGATTTCAAAAATATTTTGTTTTCAATGAAATATTTTCTAAAATAGCAAAGAATTTTTGGTTTAAATTTTCAAAAAATAATATACGTAAAGCATATTGTTCCCTTGATTTCCACACTTGTTGAGTGTCTGGGGCATGTAATGTACATTTTTTAAAATCACCCAAAAATCTGGATTTATGTATAAAAATGAGGTTCTAGGCTCAGGTAGCTATTAAAACATTTTTCAATCTACATGAATGGTCATTAGCACATTTGGAAGTCATAAAGAACATAAAAATAATTCTTCATTATGCTCATTGTCTCATGCACTGAAAGGATTCTAGCATTCCTACTTCCTACCTCCTAAATGTTAATGGAGCTTCCCAATTATCATAACCCAGAGTCCTCCAGAAAGTACCAAATTGTACCCTAAGGAGCAGTACTTTCCTCTTGAGAATCAGTGTTCTAAAATCAATGTAAAGACAGAAGTCAGATGACTAAACTAGCAAAAAATGTTGCGTGAACCAAATAAAATGATCCTCACTTTTTTCAAATGACATCAAACATGGTATCTGGGAGAAAGTACAATTTTGAAATCAGCATCAGCATTAGCTGGCCAGCCCTAAGCAAAGGGCAAAATAATAATTTATTATCTGTGAAGCTCTCCATCAATCATGACAGGCTGACAAAGCAGTACACTAAAACAATCTTTCTGACTGTGGTTATCATGCATGTTGATTGTAATCAAAGGTCTAGATGAATTAGATCAATGCCTTTCTCCTAGTCAAACATTTTCATAGCTCTGGTATGTGCTAATTTTTTCGATCCAGAGATCACCAAATATCCTCTTTAAACTGAGACTGTAATGATTAATGGTACAGGAAGATTTTAAAGAAAAGAGTCTTTGATTTTAGTCTTGAAGAGATTAACCAGTGGTAATGACACCATCAATTGATATGTGAACACAGGACTTGAAATCAAAACAGGGCTCAGATCTTTAAAACAATTTCTAGACTCTGACACACTTTCTTTGAAAGTAAATGTTAAATAAATATCTACTTTAAGTCATTTCTCTACCAAAGAATTTTCAGCAAGTAACGAAATATATCTTTCTAAATTGTAAGAGTATCCTGATAAGGTCTGGAAAATTTGAAGCAGCACTCTGTGTTTAAAAGGTTATTAAAATTATTTTCATCAAAAGTCAATAAAAATACTAGAAAACATTGAAAAAGGAAAACAAAACCTAATTCTTATGTCTTACGAAATGCTATAGGGAAATATGAGTGTACTCTCAAATCACATTGCTAGCAAAAACAAATGTTGGATTTTAAAAAATCACAAGAAAAGTATTAACAGCTAAGGGAGGAAAAACACATCTAACCTAATTGTTGGATTAATAGAACTCAACAGTCAGAGAACATCAAAAACATGAATTTGACCAAATGAATTGCGTAGCCATTAGAAATGAGGCTGGAATCTTCAGATTATGAATTTACTGAGGAAACAGAGTGAGAGAGGAGTTGGATGCTGGAACGTAAATTTTAGTACATGAGCAAATGTATTAGTTTTCTCATACATCCAGTATAGAGGTTATTTTTTGTATCTCCTCAGCTATATCATTCAAAATATATTTCTTTGACAAGATGGTTGAGTGATGATTCTTAGAAATTATTAATAAACGAGAAGCTGAAAGGTCAAGATTCTAATCCTTATTCAACCCCTGACCCATACAATCTTGGGCAGGTCATTTAATAATCTAGTCACCAAAATGAATTTAATTATTTTTAGCCATCGTTAGCTCTACCATTTTGTATTGTCTCATTAAAAATTCTGTAAGAGAAGCATCCATAAGTCTATCCCCTTTAATTAATTAGAAGACTATTATTTTTATTTTAAAAATATTATTTAGAGAAGTTTTCTTGACCAAGATTTACATAAAACGTGATAGAACTAACTCTTAGCTATATAAAATTATTTCTTTTCTAGCAAGCTTTCCCCTCCTATACATAGAGATTCTGTTAATCACTGAACAAATTTTTACTAAACTCATATAAAGTAGCAGATACTTTCCTAACCATTGGGGAAGCATGGTCAAATCCTTGAAAGAGCTTTTAAGTTATCAGATAAACCTCAATTTTACATGCATAAAAGTTTATAAATCCGGGCAGTATAGGATAAATGCTATGAGAAAGTTATACACTGGGGTAGAAAGGAACAATTCTGAGTAACAGGATTATAGAAGTTTCTCTTAAAGACCTAGACCCTGCAGAATGGGCAGTATTTCACCAGAGAGAGTTCGTGAGGGTAGGGGAATGGAGAGAAATTGCTACGGGGTAGAACATACTTTCGACAGAGGAAATGGCCTTAGGAAAGGTCACATTTTGGTTAAGTAGCAGAAATTTACATATTCCTTGAAGACAGATTATATAGAATGGGGATGAAATGGGACAAGACTGAGAAGGTGAGGCATGATAAAATCATTCAGTGGACATAGGAAACTGAATATTTAAATATATGAGAGTGATGTAAAGAGAGCTTTATTTATTTATTTCTGTCGCTACTCTAAAAAATGGAATAGTATTGTTAAGGGGCCATGCTGTCACAATGGGGAAGAAGATAGGCATTTTTGTAATATGTTGAAAATAATGCAAAGGATTTAGTGACACATGCCTTTTATATTACCTTTATGGAAGGTAAGGAAATGTAAAAGAACACAAGGATATGATTTGAATTTCAAACACTATAAGCTTTAAAGTTTACAAATCCTAAAAGACAGACACCCTGCTCGACTAAAACAAGATAGGAAAATATCTCCTATAGCACTGTGTTTCTCCGAAACCTCTAGAAATCTTCTCGGCCTTCTTCAGCAGCAGAAAACCTCCATCTATGTGCTTCATGCAAAAGATATACGATTTTTGTTTATCCAATTTTCCATGAGCTTAATCTGAATAACTATCTAATTTATTCTCTGAGGAGAAAGTAAAACAGCTTGTCTCTTTTCAGAAAATATGTGGACTGAATTATTTATTTCTAACTTCTTAAGAAGCTTATAAAATGCAGGATGAAAGGTCAGGATTAATTAAGAAAAATGGTTTGAATTCCTACAGAAGAAATATATGTTAATTGGCAAAAAAAAAACCTGCTGTAGCCATTACCTTATTGATATTAGGCAAAACTTGACTGGACTGGGAAAAAAATGTCTGAGTTTTAACAAATTGTGTGTTGTGATAATGTTCATTTTAGTGTTGAAGTGCATATAGTTTGTAAATAATAACATTTCTCACTGACTGTTGTGTTTTCTCTGATGATCAAAGGCAATGGAAAGCCACTCAGGATGTTGGCAATGAACCATTAAGGCCAAGGGACTGGGTTGTTAGGATAGAAGCAAGATTAGGGAACTTGTAGCCAAAACCTCCTAAATTCCACAGTCTCCAAATAATGGAGCTTTAATGATTACACCTTTGTATGCTGATGAGAATTTAGCACAGCTTCCCATCCATTTAGAAGCAAGCCTTTGTGCTGACTGCAGCTCTCTGGGATAAAGCATGGTGAAGACGGAGTGAGAGTCAGAAAACAGGGGCTCTGCTCTCAATGTGAGTTTTTCCTTTCTCTTCTCTATCTACGCTCGTACAGGAGCATTTTGGTTTGGATGTATTGCATTACTTCCTCAAGCAACAGATTCCAAATGAACCTCATACTCTTCCCCTCTACATTCCAATTTCCCTCTCATTGTCCAACCATTTATTTAATTCAATAAATCCTTTTGTTTGTTTGTTTGTTTTTCTGCTTTTTTTTGTCAGGCACTGTCCCAAGTTTGGAATTATAAAGACAAATATGCAGGTGAATTGTCCTCAGAGATGTTATAACTGAATAGAAGGAAACAGACATGTCAATATGTGTGATGCAATACAGCTTAATATGTTACATGCTGTGATAGAAACAAGTGACTCTCCCAGTCTTCAACTCCGAAATCCAATTTGTCAACTAATTTTGGTAATTCTCCCTTCAAGGGTAAGATATCCTTCAGTATAATAAACATAAGGTCCAAGAGAGCAGAAATGGTGGTTGAGCAGAGTGGGTACTCAATAAATATTTATTAAATAAATTAATTGGATTTCTGAAATAGTAATAACACTGCAGTTACTGAATAAATATTTGTTAAATGAATTTTTTTTCACTCAGTTCTGATGGAAATAAGTGGTTACCTTTTGCTTGGGCTATTGTAGAACATCCTCAATCCCAGTTTTTCCCTTTTCCAGGATCCAAGAACAAAACTATAAAATTCTTACCCCTAAATGACTAGTACCTCAGGGGTCTATAAAGAATCATATAGTAAATTTCAGTTTTGCAGTCTGTATTTTCTTTTTAGCCTGCTACTTAATTCTGCTCTCATAATACAAAAATAGCTAGAGCCAATATGTAAATAAATAGGCAAGTTAGCCTGTGTTCTATTAAAACTATTTACAAAAACAGGCAATGGGTTTTTTAGCTGTAGCTGGCTCACCTCTCACTTAATAGCTATCCAAAGCTCATAAAGTATTTCCATAATGTTATTTTATTAGATTCATATGACAGCATTATAGTGGTTTTGCCCACATGTTCAACCAACATTAATTTCCTATGTGTAAGTAATTGAGTTAGTACTAGGAATAGGAAAGGAATAAGGCACAATTCCTGTCCTAGTAAAAGAACTCGCAGTCAAAACCAAAGCCTATAAACAGGAAGTTACTACACACTGAGATAAATCTTATATCAATAATGCACATAGAATGCTAACAGAATAAAGAGTAGGTACTAATTATCTTATCCTTGTTTTGTGCTACAGTACTACTTAGGTCTTCAATGAAAGGATCCCAGAGTTTATTAATGCTCTCCAGAGAAAGAAAATACATCAAATTTCTAATTCCACTTCTCCTAAGGTGCAAAATGCTCATTTAGAATCTCCACTGTATTTCTGGTGCTAGTATCGTTATTTCAGACTAATAGTGGTGAAAGCAGCCCACCCTACCCACTCCATCTTCTCCAAGACCTGTGGGATAAAACACACCGAGGCCTAATCCTTTGACAGGAACCACGCACTTTGCTCCTAACACCCAATAGCATCAGAGTGTGGATTTTGGAATAAGAGAAGTGTGAATTCAAATTCAGATTCTTGTCATCTGTGATCATCATGATGCTGGGGCAGCCTTTTTCGTCCTCAGTTTCTTCACTCATAAAGTAACACCCAAAGGCTATTTACTACAGAGGAATTTGTGAGACTTAAATGAGGTAAAACTGTGAAGTGCCTGCTATTTTGCAGGCATTTGGTACCAGCGAGTTCTCCTTGCTGTTACTTAGTGCACAAGCAAGCTTGGTTCTGTTCTCATTCTGGACACGGTTCTCACATGCAGCTGCCTGACGCTGAGGAGCGAGCCAGGGCCAGAACAGATCCCGTTTTCACCCACACCTCGAGCGTGCTTTCTGATCCTTGCTCTATATCTGAGAAAAATAAAACGAATTGTCGAGATCTAAAATGCAATTTGCTTCTTGAGTGCTTATTGGATTCCAGGCACTGTGCTACATGGTATATTCATTATCTCATTCAATCATCACAGATTACTATTAACCCTAAAATTATTCCAGTTTTAAAGAGGAAGAATTTGAAGTTTAAAGAGGTTAAGTAACTTGAGTTTAGCAAGTAGTAGACTTACTCAGGCAGCTACTCTTGAGAGTCACGGCCAAACAATGCGTGAACTCATCCATAATTCCGTCATAGAAGGCCTTTACACAACTAAGTCGGAACGGTAAGTTCATTGGTCATCCATCTACAAAACTACATTTCTACATACCTATCTATGTATCTCTGTATCTATCTACCTATTATCTATCTATCTATTTATCTATCATCATCATTATCTGTTCCCTTAGTCTGATTCAGAGTATCCATCACACTCTTTCCAAATACTATAAATATGTCACTAAAACACACAAGTGACTGGTGACTAAGCCTAAAAAATTTTCAAGTGATGTGCTTTTGTTCTTTTCTTGTTTTAACATTACTGTTTTATTATGATGATTATTATTATCTGCTGGTATCTTAAGTGCCTTTCAGAGCTATACATTTTCTGTAAGCACTTCTTCCTCTCTGCTTCAGCCTCAGGAACACAAAAACATTTTAACTCTCAATTCACCAGCACTTTACATATACACACTCATCCCAAATGGCTGGACCAGAGTTTTACAAAATTTAATGCTTTCAAAGATCAGGTAAAAAAATGCATTTTGGAGAAAGGGGATAGGTGATCATTTTACCTGCTGATAATTTTACTCTAAGGTAAATGACAGCTCCAGTTGATAACAAATGGCAACTGAAAGCTCTTCCTGCTTCAATGTTGAGGAGACAGTTGGAATTGGTAGGGACTATGGTAAGTGGTTCGTAACCTTGTCTTTACATTGAAATCACCGAAGAAGCTTTTTTTTTAAAAAAATTGAATTGCTTGTTTTGAGATACATGCACTTGTAAGGAATATCATGAGCTTCTGTGTATGCTTCACCCATTCTCCAAAGGGTAACAACTTGCAAAACCACACTATAATAGTACAACCAGAATATTGACATTGATATGGTTAGGATATAGGACATTTTCATTACCACAAGAATTCCTCACATCCCTTTTTATAGCCATGGCCATTTCCCTTTCCCCCCACCCCCTCTCTAATTCCTAGCAACCATTTAACTCTTCTTTATTTTTCTAGTTTTCTCATTTTGAAAATGGTATATGTGTGGAATTATCCAGTATGGGCCTTTTGGGATTGACTTTTTACAGTTAGCTTAAATCTCTGGAGATTCATCCAGATACCATGATGCATTTTTTTTTTCTTCTTTAGCCTGTGATTATGGTGAATTATGGTGACTGATTTTCAGTCTGATTGTGCCTTATACATAACTGAATCCAACTGTATATATTACTTTGCTTGTTTCTGGAAATCCAAGATGCAAAGGTATATAGTAGTACCAATTAATTTTTAATAATATAGCAAAATCAGAACATTCAATGGAATTTGAAGGAGGGTGAGATTACTTTTTTTCTTACCGTTCTAAAAAGAAAGTTTTGTGGAAGAGTAGATTTTGAAATGGGCTTGAAATGATAACTTTCAATGTCACATAAGCAGATATAATATCTAAACAGAAAAAACAAAACAAAACACTACAGGTAAGCAGAAAGCCAGTCAATCTTTACTTTAGCTCTGTTATTGCTTAGCTTTTTACTCAATGTAAATTGTGTACTTTCTTCATTTCAACCTTTCCTATTATGAGATATATTCAAGACTTCATACCAGCTATCTTCTCTCAGCTTCAAATTCACCCATGTATACTCAGCATTTTGATGCAGAGGCTAGAGTTCTGCAAATTATATTTCTCCTTTGCCATCTGACGGCTCTGCCAAAAAGAGGCCCTAGAGGGAGACCCTAAAGCCTTCCTGTTTACCTCCCATTCCCGGCAGCTTCACCTTATCCTTTTCTCTTCACTCTGCAGGGACAGTTCTTTGCAGAAGCAGCAGTTGGAACTAGATAACTATTGTCCTAAATGTAGCAGAACCAGGCCTCATCATGCACCCTCACATGCACCGGCTCCAGGCTAGGACCCTCCTGTTCTGAGACCCAGGTCCCAGGGCTGAGGGACCCTCCTCCAGCTCCAAGGCTACAGCACCAGCTCTGCTAGACCCTTTCCTCAAAGATCTGAGTTTTACTCTGTGGGATCTCTCCTCCTCCGCCTGTTAAGTCTTAACAATCCACCGTGTTTCCTTTATTTCCATAGCCTTGGGAGTTATGGCTGCTTCTGGACAACGCCACCACTGTGATACCTTACAGTTTTCTTTTTCTGTTTTTGGGTACCAGGTTAACAACTTTATACCTGCTTAAATAAACTGTGTGGTTTCTGTCTGCCAATAGGACTCTGATTAACACAAAAATACTTGAGATCCAATTTTCCCTTGGGATTTGTTCCTTTAAAAACCACATAACTTTCTAAACAGGGTTTAGAAGGTATTTAGATTGTTCATTTTGACAGTTCATTTACTCAATATCCATTGAGTACCTATAAAGTGTCAGCAACTGTATTAAGGCTGGAGATACAAAGAAGAGTAAGACCCAGTTTCTCTTTCCAAATAGCTCACAGTGTCATGGGGAGATAGAAATGCAAACACAACACCGCAATTACATGATTGCAAGTGTTACGAATAAAACACAGAGATAGCACACATTAGGGAGTGGTAATACTCAAGGGGCTAAGGAGAACTTACTTGTCCCATCTGTGGATAAGGAATACACAGATGGTTAGCAGACAGCTGGAAGGGATGGGGGGTACTCAATGAAATACAAAATTGCTTAGAACTATCCAGAATCAACAAATGGCATTTGTTAACTGAAGAGTGAATTGTGAGGATGGCACTGAAAAAAGAAATTCAAAGAGTTATACCAGATCATAGAGGTCCTCGTTAACATACTGGAGAGTTTAACTTTATCTTTTAGGACAGACACATTAAAAAATTAATTCACCGCAATCATTTTAAACACTGGGAGACTTTATACAAATTCTGGCTTCTCTTGAAATATCAGACAATCTGGCTATACTGGACCCACATTTCTGTACTTTGACAATTGACTGGAGCTGGGTGATTACTACCCCCCCATGCTTTCCAGGTGGGCCAAGTCTGCTTGTTGCTTTTTTCACTGAATTGTAAACCTGGTTGACCTCTGTAAGCATTTGTCATCCAGCTTTACTAAATAAGAAGAAATGTTTAAGCAAGAGAATCACATGATTCAATGCATGGCTTAGAAAAATCACTGGAGGTAATATAGTAAATTATCTAAAATAAGTCATAAGGCTTAGATGGTGATGCTATCAAAGCAATAATGCCTAAAGCTTCTCAAGAGGCAATGCTAAGACGGTGGAAACACATGGGCTAGATTTAAAAAATAAATGAAAAAATAGAATTGACAAGATTTGGAAAAGGACCAGAGGAGGGAAAGGAAGGATAAATGCATTTATTATTTCCAGGGTTTTTGACTTTGGTGTCCAGTAGTAAGATGCCAAGTATATAATATCAAAATAATTAGGGAAAGGGACGTTTGGACAAGTTTAGAGTGGATGTGTTGAACTTGAAGTGTCCATCAGACTCCAGGTGAAAGATTCAGTGAAAGGGTGACTATATTCTGGGACCTTGGCAGAAGATTGGTCTAGAGAGGTTAATGTATGCGTGGTGTGATTAAACTTTACTTTGAAATAAAAATTGTTATTTCTGCTGTAGTATACTACATTTGAAGGTACCTATCCCTCCTCCCCTCCAAAAAACAACTGAAATAGTTGAGACAGGATGTTGCACAAGAAGAGATGCTATTACATGGAGGGCATGGAGAACTATAAAACAGAAGGGACAGAAAAAGAGGTCCAATAAATGAGGCTATGCCCAAGTAAATTAGTCTATTGTTGGCATACAATTCTCCTAAGAGGAATTAAGTATGCCACTATATGCCCCCACTACAGTTTATGGAACATAAAATTAATATGGTTTCTTAATAAACATGAAAGTACCATGAGATCACACCATTTCTCAGAAATTCATTTTATTTTGAAACTTCTGTTTCCAAATTTATATTAGTAGGTTCAATGTGTCCACTGAGTAAAATAATTATTTCGGGTCACCTGGCAGTTTGTTTTTAAAAATAGAACAATCAGGCTGTTGGCCAGTTTTCTGGTTTGTGATGATTACTTGGGCCAGATATACCGTGATATGTTTATTTCCTAAAATAATCCTACAGTTGCATTTTAGGACCACATTAATTCTTCCATATTGACAACACAGAGGATAGATTTTATAACCCAGAGAAGACACAGAGGGTGCATGGAATCCAGAAACCTTAAGTGAGCAGTACTAATTGACACAATGGGTATGTGTCAGAAATAGAACTAGAAGGCATAGTTCCTGTGTTCAAGTAGGTGGTTATGTAATAGAAATATGATATATCCACTATTGAAATTTATAGCTATCTATTGGTTGATTCTTTATGTGATTAACAATTTCTCTAATTGTTATATTTGTGTTTTCCATCAAACAAGGTTTCCTTTATGGTACTCTGAAAATAACCTCTGATGATTGTTTAATTGTACATGTACATGTCTCCATCCTAAGGTCACAAATGCTTTCATTTCTCATCTTTTTTGATATAGTAATGTTTTAATTAGGCAGCGTTCAAAAATTAAAAAGTAAGTACATTTCTTCCAATGATATTAATCAGATACTAAGAAGGCTTTAAATAGTATAAATATATATAAATAATAAATAAAATAGACATTTATTATTCTCATAAATCCTCAAAGAGATAATTTGCAATTAGTTTCTGAAACTTCTACCATAGGTCATTCCATACCAATCTCATATAACAGTCTTGTTTGTATCCTGTACCTCTGTGGACCATTTATCAGCCAAATGACACAAACTGACTCATTTTTAAAGGGGAGAAATAATACCAAGTCACTTAGGAAATGTAATCAGATAGAATAAATATTTAAAGATACCAGTAAACACAGCACATTCAAATATCGAATTTATCATATAAGGCTAGAGCAAGGCCAAAATGGACTAGAATACATGAATACCTGGATGGTTTCTAGGCATTAAACTGAAGAGATTCCAGGTTTTCATTCCTCATGGAAAGTCTGGCCACGTCTCAACTATGAATTTAACTGCTACCCAGCCTACTTATTTGAAATCTGACATGTCTCCATAAGTATTGTTGGTACATAAAGGCCTCTTTAGATTGTGACATGAATCAGAAACAAAGTTATTATAAACTAAGATAAATAAAGTTATTACAAACTAAGATACTTTTCATAAAGAATATGAAAAAAGTCTATTATTGAACCACCCTGTTGCTTTCATGACTTGGGAAAGGACTTACGAGGGTCCTCACCAAGTAGGGCTGGATCAGTTTGGGACCCAGGGACAAAAGTTATGTCAGTAGCTAATTCTACTTGGAGTGGCTGGGGCAGAAAGGGCAAAAGGAGTAAGCCTGGCTCAAAATTTTAGAGGTAATGCAGGAAATCAAGGTAAGTAATAAAGCAATTGACTCAATAATGCGGCATTAACAACCAGTCCCAGAACTTAGTGGTGTATAATGATTAGCGTTTACTTAGCTCACAAGTCTGTGGGTTGGTTGGGTGATTCCACTGACCTGGACTCAGATGATGTCAGATGTCAGCAGAACTTACTTATGATTTTGTAGTCAGCTGGAAGGTTGGCTGGGGGCTGGGTGGTCTCCCATGGTCATTGTTTGGATGACTTATCTTCCCTGCATGTAATCTCTCACATGCATTCAGCATATATGTCCAGGTATTAATATGTTCACGTCAGGCTCCAGGTTTCCCGTGACAGCAGAGCAGGTAAGAAAGGAAGCAAGTGTCCTGAGGCCTAGACTCAGAGTCAGCACACATTCTGTAGGCCACACGTGTCTACTCCAGATTCAAAAAGGGAGACAACAGACTTGAATTCTCATTAGGGGGAACTGTAAGGAATCACATGACAGGAGTGTGGATTTGAGGAGGTCATCAATTCCCATCATCAAAGCAATAAAGCTACCCTGTTAGAGAAGCTTGCCAAACATTCATTTGGAAGGATTGAAAATTGAAAACAAAGCCAAATATTAAGAGTTGAGCAAAAAATGTAATGAAAACAGTACATTTAAACATAAAAAGTTCTGGATAATTAATAACAGTTTACGTGACCATAGATCACAGGCACTGATGTTTGGTGAAGGTAGACAGCTTTTAAAGGTATAGGCTCAGGCACGTAACTAATGATAAAGTGTTTGTTTATTCAAGGGTTTTCATTCTCTCCTGGGGGCAGGGGGTGACTTTGCTGCCCTGATCAAAGCATATTTGGCAATGTCTGGAGACATTTTTATTTGCTGCAACTGGATAGGGATTGCTGAGGGAATCTAGTGGGTAGGATCTAAGGATGTTGCTAAACATTCTCCAATGCTTAGGACAGCCTCCTACAACAAAGAAAAAAGCTTCCAAATGGTAATAGTGCCAAGGTTGGAAAACCTTGATTTTGGACTAATATTTTCTCACCATGGAGGAATAATTTTAATCCAAATTTTTCATGAAGAATTAAAGATATAGATTAAAGACATATTTGTATCCATATTGATAGTTTATATATTTATCTAAGCTCAACAAACCTAAACATTTAATAGCTTATCTGTAAACTTAGAAGGAGGTGAACAGGAAAGATTTCTGAGGAGCACATTGTCATCAAATCCGTGAATTTGGCCTTAGAGGAGTTCTACAAAAATAAAATACATTCAAGTCTTCATTAATACAGGTAACAGAGTATATGAAGTAGGACAAAACAATACCTGCAAAGGAATTGATGGTTGAAAAAATGCTATAAAAACACAGTACCCTGGGATAATTTGGTTAAAGGACAAATATACTTCATCATTCAGTTATAGATATTATATCAGATACTGTATCATCATACAGTAGAAGTAACATCATGTAAACTACATGAACTTTTCACATAGATGATTTTGAGGGACATTGTTAAATGTAACCATTATATTTGAAGCCATTCTGAAATGTTTTAAGTTCTTCTGTGTTTTCTTAAATGAAATGTAGAGAACCCAATTTAACTTCCTTCTCTATAGACAAAAATTATAATACATACACTCACACATACACAAAAACATCTACATATGACACATACATATACAACAAGGTTATTTTTTTAGTAATTATATTAATTGTCAGTATAGACTTATAAACTCAATGGTTAAAAATACTACAACACACATATTCACTATTTTTTAACAGTTTAATCCACTTATGAATTTACCATGAATGTGCTCACATATAATTCATGAGTCATAATGCCTTCTGATAGCCTAGGGTGATGATGAGAAAGCTACAGAAGAAATTGTCCAAGGTTGAACCTTATAGATGACAATTCCTAACTTTAGTCCTTAAACATTGGCATTTGCTTTTTCCTGATAACTTACAAGCAATGCATAAAAGAGAAACTTTCAATATGAATTTACATAACACCAATTAGTCTTTGAAGGTAGTAAATAATGCTGTACAGTCTTCTTTATCTACTAATTCATTAGTGCCAATATTAATTGCATTCAAATTACTGAAATTTGTTCTTAGAGTTTTCTTTCAATTGCCTTGAAGAGAACATTATAAATGGTTTCGTTCAATTCCCTCCTATTCTAGCATTCTCTAAAGTGATTCATAAAGAGATTTAGTAAGGAAGGAATATAAGATTAGTAACCTATTTAGCAAATACAGATTAAACATGTTTTATCCAGGCAGTGACCCTTATACACTTGAGAACCTCATAAGGAAAGAAAATATCATAATTTATTCTTTTAAAATGTTAATATATAAAATATGCAGAAGACTCAACAAGAATGAAACACCTCAGAGCTCCCAAAGGAGCCCTTAAGCCCATACACAGGTGCCTACACAAACACAAGTGTGTGCATGCACCAAGTTTCCATGGATTGGGACTACTGAAGATTTCCTACAATCAAGAGACTCCCTGTGTTGTCTGCCAAGAACTCAAGCTCAGTGCGTCAGGCTGTAATGATGAAGCTGCTCATTAGCTAGCAGGTGGCGAAGCTAATTGATTTGGGAGGCAATGTGGTCTAGTCGGAGCTGAAGAAAATCAAACTCTGGAGTCAGACAGCTCTCCTCTGTAACCAGCCCAAATACTGAATTGGTTGTAACTTGTTTTATATCTTCGAAATTCAGTTTCGCCAACTTCAGACATCAGTATAAATCACTCCTTCTCAAAAGTATAAGTTCAAGTTTCTTCAAGAGCACTGTTCTGTTTGTCTTTTCCATACCTGTTGGTATTATAAAAGGCTTGCCTGAGCCCAGAAATGAACTCAGTTGTCACAACTGTTTAGTAAAGTCGCTGGTCAGGAAAAAGCAAGCAGCTCATCATTAGTCTAAGCTAGTCAGATAAGAAAGAAGGACTAATCCTTGGCCTCAACCCAGAAAGAACGCCCTTGGAGTCAAATTAGTGGGTGGATCTCCTAAGGGGAAGAAATGTATTTCAAACTCCTGTAATGCTGCTGGGAAAAATTTGGATGATGACATTTGGCATCCTCAGAATTTTAGGAATCCTGACAGCGTGAGGAGCTGCCATTCAGATCAATGGTGATTTTTCAAGAACTGTGCTCTGGAGGTGGTAGGTATATCCCTGCCCTCAAAAAGCTCATAGATTCATGTGATGGGAAATGGTGACAAAGACCATAGATGCTTCATATTATAAACCACAATATTACAACAGGCTTCAAGAAGAAGGTACTAGTATTAAAACCATTTTATAGAAGAGGAAACTTGAGACACAGGGTGATTACATGACTTACTCCAGGTCTACATGTCAGTGGGTGACAGAGCTTTGAACCCAAACAGTCTCATGCTAGAATCTACATATTTGACTGCCTTCTTTCAGGCACATAATTTTTGCTTTATAAATCTTTCATAAACCACTTTCAATCTGCATTTCTTTTTATAAATAGAAGCATGTTACTTTTTTTGTCATAGAATGATTCACTTTTTTCCCCCTTGGCTGGCATGTAGTGTTTATATAATGTTTAAATGTGCACCTTGAAATAATTTAAATTTACAGAAAGGTACAAGGATAAGTAGTGTTCCCATATTCTATTTCCCAGTTTCCCTAACATCAACATCTTTTATAACCATGACACTTTTGTCAAAAACCAATATATTCACATTGGTACAATAATGTTAACTACACACATACTTTTTATATTCTTATATCTATTGACCATGGGGAACTGAAGCAATTCCGGTGGTGCAAAACTATGAACTCAAGCAAATCTATCTGGAAATTTCTTTCTCAGTAGCAAATGGAGATTGCTTTGGGAGTTTGAGTCTTCCCGTCTCACCTGATGAGGTCTCTGCTGATTGTCTTTTAATGTGGATTATTAATAAGACAAGAGGAAGTCAAGTACATTTCTGTGGCTCTTTCAAGCCTTATTTTTAGATGTACTTCTGTCTCAGGAAAAGAGGGTCCTTGGCTTCACTAAGAAAGAATTCAAATGTGAGTTGATACAGAGTTTAAAGTAAAAGTAAGCTTATTTAGCATAGAGTAAGTAAGAAAACAAAGTCCACCCCATAGGCAGAGTGGTAGTCTCTAATCATTAGTGGAAGAGAGACCCCCTCCATGGCCCACGTTAGGGTTTATATGTGTTTTCTGCTACCGTGTAAAGTTCATTAATATGGGGGGTAGGGGAAAGGAGGCTAGAAGAACAACGGTAAGTATATCTTCAACTTCAGTAAGATGGAAGAAGAATAGGGAGGGGCAGGCTTGTCTTTAAATCTTATAAAGAACAACCTGTTTCCTTTCCATGGGCTTAACTACAGGGATGGTCCTGATGGAATCTCTAGTCTTCCAGAGACATTGCTCTGTGTCATTGATTAATACCTGCCAGAGGTCTGTGTCTTGGGGCCCGTAGGCGCAGGCTGGGAACCTACCTTTCAGTCCCTTCTACCTACAAAAACTAGTCCTCATGCCCCTGCCTGTGTTATCTCTTTGATTAGGACATGTGCTCCTTCATTCCTTGTTCCCAAGATGTAGTGAGTAGCTTTTCTATCAACCAAGACTCCTGAGACTCTGGACATGGACTAGGCTGTGTGTTAGCTGTATGGCCCCATCACCCCAAAGGCATGCAGCCTCTATAAAAGAGACCCTACATCTACGGCAGGATCCCCCTACTTTATGGGATTGTTACATAGATCAAATGTGACACTTTCTGCCAATGTGCATTTCACTATGCATGATTTTTGGTAATTACTCAGAAAATGACTGAAATCTACATTTTAAGTGCTTGAGAGGAAAAGATGATATGTCCTGAGTCTTTACTACACAATGTGTAGGTCAAGGATTTAAGAACCTGAAGATCACCTGAGGTGATTCAACACGCAGAATCTCAGGCAAACTTGCTGTGTTTACTGAATCAGAATCTGCATGTTTAACAAAATTCTCAATATGAATTACCTTCTTATTGAACACATGTGCTGTTGTTTTCATTACTATCCATCCCCACCCCCAACGCATACCCCTCCCCCTAAAGCTTTTCCAACTCCTCTCTGCCTGGATTCATGCTCAAGACAGCTCAACTCTGTAGTATAATAACTACACTCTGGCTTCCAGTTTGATTACACCAATAGAAGAGACCAGCAGGAAATGACAGGGCAAGAGAGATCATGGTGTGCCCAATACCATCTTCCCAATCCTACTCTTTGAGTTGTGGTTTTGATAGTAGCTGCTTCCTTGTACAACAGCATCTCTGGACAACCATAGCTCTGACTGGGGCTCAGGAACCATGGCTTCCTCCCCCAGAACCGTCTCATCCTGGATTATAATGGGGCCCATTCTGACCAGTACCTGAGAGTTTTCTCACCCCTTGTGGCTTCCCTTACCTCTGCCAACCTTGGAAACAGTGACTTCATTTAAATCTTTTTGACAATTTCTTCTGAATAGTTTTCCTGCCATAATCCTGATGAATACACGACATCTTCAGCATTGATTAACTTTAGAGTCTTTATGCTTTGTTCTGAGAAATTTCTGAATGTTTTCATTCTTTTGGTTAAGTAAATAATAAATATAAATTTTCTACTGCCCTGAAGCATCAGCTAGCCACGTGTTCATAAACCTTTTTTGGAAAGCAGAACTTATGGACAGCATCAATTATCTCAAATGGAAGGGGCCTTTGAACATTCTCTCTGTTTCTTCCTTCCGATACTGCTCCCAGTTTTGATGATGTCCTTCCTGTCTTACTGATCTAACTGACCCGACTTGTCTTAATCAAGCCAATCGCTCCCTCTTTCACATGGTTCTATCTGCTGTAAATACCTTTTCTTTGTATTACATAATGATTTTATATAAAATCAAATGGCTTTTGTATCAAGAGCCTTAAAAGAGTTCATCCCAAGATATACTTTTCTAGGCAATTTTTCCTAAGAAAATAAAACGATGTTTCCAAGTAAAAAGTAGTCTTTTTGTTTTGTTTTGTTGGTTTGGCAACACTTTTAAAATGATTAACACAGAAAAGAATGCCTTACAGAAGAAAATGTTTGAAATTTGGTGGATCTATACAATAAAACATTAAGCAGCCACTGAAAATCGTCTTTTCAAACCATGTTAATATATGTCAACATATGTCAATATATAATGTCTATATATGTCAATCAATGTCTGTGTGTGTGTGTGTGTGTGTGTGTGTGTGTGTGTGTGTAATTGCATACATATTGGGAGAAATTAGAAAATAGAGGCAGAAATAAACACATACAAAAATATGTTGATAATAAGGCTCCTGGCAGTGGTTTCTCTTCATAGGTAACTATTTTTGATATTTTGTATTTTGATATTTAACATTTTAAACATAAAATCTAAAATACAACATATTACATAAAAACAGAAATTCCTTTTTTAAATGTCCAAGATGACTCTTAATAGCCCAGAACCTACCAACATGTCTGAAGATAAGTTCTAAAATTCACTTGGTTGGACTGTGCAAAATTAAATTGTGGAAAATTCTGCATTGTAGAAATTATATAAATGTAAAACTTGCAAGTGGGAACAATAGTAATCTTTCGCCAATTTACCCTTCTCTATTTCATGTGATGACAAGACCTTTTGCGAAGCTTTTGCTTGCTTCATGACCCAGCTGTTTTGTTCAAGGGTGATGCAGTATTCAGGTCAGATATGCATCAAACACTCTATTTTGTAGGTTTCATGTTTTATTTATGGTTATTGTTTCAGACATTATTTCTCCTATCTTTCAGCTGAATTCATGCCAAAATGACTTTTTAAAATAACAAAACAGTGTGAACAATAGCATTTGCAGTTAGAATATTTTTCTGTATGTAACTGACACTGCTGACAGGAAGTGAAAATTTTGGTTTGGCCTGAAGACTTAATGTAAATATAAGTCTAAGTGACTCCGTTTTTTATTGTTAAGCTCTCCCTGTCATAGAATTCTTTGTCACTTTCGCCCCTACAGGAAGAAGCTAACACTGGTGTGAGCCTTTGCCAGAATATTTAGTTAACTAAGTATGAAAGTGACACTTTTGTCCACTGGGTGCCAAGGCTGAACAATTATTTTTTTTTAAAAAAAGAATCCATTAGTTTTTTCAGGTGAATGTATTAGATAACCTTGACTGTCAACAAGTCCTTTCTGATTTTATAATTGTGGATTTGTGAATTTTGCAAGCCCCTCCACCCATCCCACAGATTGCAGCTATAAAATACAGTAATATTGTATTTGTCTAAGGCTTTGAAATTTACAGAAGTAATTTTATGTATCTTGTTTCTCATAACAATTCACAGGACTTTAGGTAAGTAATATTATTATTTCCATTTTACAGATAAGAAAACCGAGATTTAATTTAGATAAAGGGCTTGCCTAAGTTTACTACAAACTGATGGAGCTACTTTGTTGGTTCTTTAGGTTATGGATATTTTCCTACTGCCTGTTACTACATAACTTAGCATTTGTAAGTCAGTGTGGTTCACATCATTTTACAGGTGCTAATTAATGGGAAAAAAATCAGTAAATCTCATCATTTACCCATAGTTGGAAAAGGAGACCCTGATCCATTCAGAGAAGAATAGACAAAAATTAGCTTAGTGGATATTCCATACTAAATCACCTTGAAATTTCCTATTCCAGAACTGCTTTGGAAGCTTAAATATGTAAAAATGGGCTATTTTATGTTTATGCTCATCTATTGCAAACATATTTCTGAAATAAATTCTGAAGGATGCTCAATAGTATGTCATTCTATTAGAAAGTCAGACTTCACTGAGAAAATATTGCTGTTCAGCTTTGTTTTTTTGTAATGTGGATATGGGTAATAGTTTCCCAATTTATAGGTTTTGCAAGATTAAATGTTCTTAGAGCCAGGGTTCTTGAAACCTGGATGCTTACTTGTCCTAAAGCGAGGGAGACACAGCTTGAAACATGAGCGTCTGAAATTGAAAAGCACGTTTTTGCTTGTTGGTATTCTGCTCCATTTGAGCTGTGCTGGAAGGTCATCAAAGGGATAGTGATTAGTTCACACAAAAGCTGAGGGGTGTGATGGTTTAACGTCAATGTGACAAGGCATGACACTTTACACAGGAGAGGATCTCTCTCTCTCTCTTTCTCTCTCTCTCTCTCTCTCTCTCTCTCTCTCTCTCTCCCCTCTTTCCCCGTTTGTGTGCATTGTAATTATGACTATACAAAACTTATAGTTTTGACATTCCTCTAATCCCACAATTTATTTTTTATCCAGTCTCAATGACAGGACATACGGGCCTTCAAGATTTAAAATCATCACAACTTTCTTCCATTTTCTTGCCCTGTCATTACCACTATTGCTACCATCACACCACACCCACCCCTTGCTCTTCACAGCCTGTATCACTCAGAGTATGTTTCTTAGCCCAAACTCTCTCAGTTTACTTTATCTCTCCTCCTCCTCTCCTTACCGTAATGATATTTCCATCTCTCCTTCCTCCCTAGCTGTAGTCTCGGGAAAACTCTTCTTGATCTGTAGTATGCATGCTATCCTATCCAGCCTCTTCCAAGAACAGTCCTGTCAATTATACCCTTCCCTTGTCTTCTACCATCTCTCTCCATATATATATATATATATATATATATATATATATATATATATATTATCTTTTTTTTATTGGGGTGACATCTGTTAGCAAGGATTACATAGGTCTCAGGCATACAACTCTACAGTGCATTGTCACCTTGTTGTATAATAAGTTCACCACCTAATGTGACTTCTCTTTCCATCACCTTATATTTAGCTTCCCCCCTCCTCTCCCACCCCCTCCCCTTTCTTCCCTCCCCAACCCACTCGTCCCCAAATAAACATTAAACTATTGAAATATTGCCATTTGCGACAAAATGGATGGACCTGGTCCTTCTATATATTTTAACCAAAGA
>PVJL010002141.1:127593-213604 GCA_004026885.1 Lyroderma lyra | reverse complement strand
TAGAAGCCCCACCGGGATTCAAAGGTTGGAGTGAGAACGAAATAAACAAAAGAGGGGATGGATGGTTTGGGCAACAAATGCAAAGGGTCCCCGACAAGGATGTCTATGGGTTGCCCCGCTTTACAGATGACAACAGGAAGGATTAGAGAGGTCAAGTAGCTTGCCCAGGGTCACACACCCTGTATAAGCTGAGGAGTCGGATGCAAACCGAGGCAGTCTGACCAGAGCTCCTAACCACTGTGCTGCAGGGCAACAAGGTCAGTTCGGTTTCAGACTTCTCTGCAACATCAGCTTTCAGAGGAAAACGGGCCACCAGCTAGACTTCTTAGAGAAAAAAGACTACGTGTATGCCCAGCCAAACTGTCTTTCACAATAATAGCTAACAAATACTAAACACACACTGTGCGGCACTGTTCTAAGTGCTTTATTGTATTTTATTTATTTATTTTTGTGCGTGGGTGGCTCCCTGGCTGGGAATCGAACCCAGGCCACAGGGTTGACAGTGCCGAAGGCTTAGCCACTAAGTGCTTTATATGTTTTGAGTCATTCACTTCATGAACAACCCTATAAGATAGGAATGCTTATTATCCTCATTTTACGGATGAGGAAACTGAAGCCTGGTGAGATCAGGCACCTTATCTAAGAGCTAGGATGGTGCCTAGACAATCTGATCTTCGGAGCCATGACGCGAACCGCTCTTGCAAACTGCCAGGGTTCATCAGTGCCCACTTCTTGAAAAAAATTTAATAAAGATGTACACCACAATAAGAAGAGATCAAGAAAACAGTTCAAAAATGAAGACATCATGTGAAAGCTACAAAGTCGGTTTTTAAAAGTCTAAATGATCATCTGTATCTAAATCTAAGATTTCATTAACAATGAGAAGGAGGAAAGTAAAAGTGAGCTCAGCTTGGCTGAATCGAGGGCAACGGAATAAAAGATTCCCATTTCAGTTTAAAAATTCTGATAATTTAAGAAATATAGGCCACAGAATGAATGCTTTTAAAATTGTTGTTCAGCATGAATATTTTATTTAGCAGTTTTCTAAATCCAGCTGGTGCCATAAAACCCTCTGCAGGAAAATAAGGGTGTTTTTGTTGTTGGTTTTTTTTTTAAACAGTAAGGTTTTCTTTTTTTTTCTTTTTTTGTAATATAAACTTCTGGGTTCAAACTTATTTGATGTGTTTAATCTATGCCATTTTCTGATGCTCATATTATCCCAACTGTAACCAGTGGAAACTTCCAGTTGGCTCCTGAGTCCTTTTGCCATAACTTAGGAGTCTCTAAAAGCTTGATTGCTATTAAAACATCTTGTCTGTATCCTTCCCCAGGTGCACAGAATGCTTAGCAGTCATACTTACAATCCTGAAAGGTGTAAATGTGCTGTCCAAAACAATGAAGAAGATAAAAGCAATGAAAATACCATAAGAGAGAAATCATAAAACAAAGGAAATGGCAAAGAGGCATTACAAACAGCGTAGAAAAAGATGAAACATGGTGAACTAAATGAATTAGCTATATAATGAAATATAATATAATGAAGTATAATATACTCCTATGTTTAAAAATAAGATTTCCCAGACTGGAGTTTTAAAAAATCAATTCTACGATATTTAAAAGAATCACGAAATGGCACAAGAAGATCCATGTAAGAGAATGGGAGAATATATACAAGTCAGACACAAATGAAGAAAAAACAAAGATTGAAATACTTAAATTAGTAGAATTTGAGACAAAAAGCTGAATGAAATGGCACTGAAATGTATAAAACCAAAATAAGAAGGATAGAGACTCACTTAATCATACAATTAATAAGTCTTATTTAGTAGCTTCCTGGAGAGAAACAGGTATGCTAGACAATATACCTTTCTTCCTGGTGCCCAGGGAACATTTAACAACAATTGAATATACGAGGGCTGTCTGGAAAAAATCCAGCCATAAACGCCTCTATTTTTCATATTACATGGCTGGATCCCTTCTGGACAGCCCTCGTATAGGTACACTAAGAGTGGCACTTAAACAGGGTTCAATTGCTGAAGAAGACTCATGGGACCCAAAATGACAGCTCTGTACAAATGTACAGATCATCACGGGGAAAGGGCACACTACAGCAAGAGTGTGCAAGTCAGAATAAACATCACAGCATATGACTCACAGCAGGGGTCGGGGAGGCCAGGTGCAGGCTTCTAGTGTCCTCTTTCTATAAGGGCCAGGCCAGATGCCTCATGGGTGGGGAACCTCTGATGTGTGCGCAGAACACTTCGGAACCAGGGAGACAAAAATGAAGTCTTTGCTGAGGTGGTTTATATTTTGCTGGTCACCTAGGCCTATCCCTGCTGCAGATCTAGCAGAACTCTGGGGCTGGTGCTGGGGAGATCACACCGGACCAGGTGCAACTCTTCAATCTCATTGTTATTAATAAACAATGCTGACAAGCCAGGTCAAACTCCCCTGAAATTCTTTGGACTCATGGTTGCATAGACACACTATACATCAGTTTTTCACGCTTTGACCAGGAGTCAGTGTCAGGCAGGAGCTTTAATTTAACTAAACAGCTCAGGTTAATTGCAAACCTGCCATGATTAAGCTTCACAGCACAATAGCAAACCACGAAGTCTATCTCAATAATTTCCAGAGCGCTGAAACCATAGAAACCCTATTTTTGGACCACAATTTAAAAATGAATAAAGATGATAAATACAAAGTAATCAAAATGCAAATTAAAACAAGGTGCTTTTTTGTTTTTAGCCTGTAAGTCTGATGAAAATTAATAAGAATGTTCATATCCAGTGCCCGTAAGGATCTAGGGGAGCTAGGCCTCTTCACTCGCTGCTCTTGGAAACAAATTTGTAGAGTCTCTCTCAGGTACATCTCGGTAATCAAAATCCTTAAAGGGTGCATTCTCTCAGCCCAGAAATGACATATTTGGCATTTTATGTCAAGGATATGGGCAGGCAAGGTTATTTATTGCAGCACAGTGGATACAAGAGCAAAAAGTCCAGCAATATGGGAAGTGTTTCAGTAAGTTATATCCATAATTCAGTTATTCAAAAGAGTTTCGTAGAGGTCTGTTTGTGGCAGGCTCTGTTAGTTGCATGTCTAAAATTTTCTCCCCTCTTCTTCTATAGTAACAGAACCCAGATACCATTCGGAGCAGCAGCATTTACTGCTCCAGGCACAACATCATGACAGTCCTGTTCCCACTTTCCCAGCTTCCCTTGTACCAAGGAGCGGCCATGTGATGCAGTCCTGGTCAATGAAATGTAAGGAGTCTACTGGGGGTTTTAAGAAAGTTTTTTGTTTTCCTAATAAAAGGCAAAGATGCTACTGCTGACTTTCTATTAACCCTTAACAAATGAACTATTTGTTAAGGAAGCGCTGGCTGGGTTTTCGGCCATCTGGAGCCCAAAGAGTCCCTAACTGTGGTGATGCGCTTCCCCAGATCCCCCGTCAGGATTCCCAGATACTGGGGGTGCCACAGGCTGACAGCTATCTCCAGAAATCGCACTCATTGATGTCGGCTGCCTTGCCCCTTTGCAGGAGGCAGCCCCCAGGAGGATGAAGGCTCAGCCTTCCTTCTTCAATTTGAGACAGTTCGCCAGGGCCCTCCCAGCCGAGCCTGTGTAACTACTGCACCCTTGCCTAACTCCCCCTTTTGCCTAACGCTACATTATGCCCTTTCCCGATGATGTTGATCTTACAGCACTGCCTAATAAACTTCCTGCACTCAAATCTCTTGTCTCAGAGTCTGTTTCCTGGGTAACTCCCTGCCCCCATAGCACCACTGACACATTTATTCACATAAAAAGATGTTCAAAATATATTGCTAAGTGATACGACAGGTTATAAAGCAGTATGCATGGCGTTTTCTTATTATACAGATTATATGTCTGCATAGTAAAAATGTCTGCAAAGGTAGACACTAATATTTTAATACCAGGCCTTGTGTTTCCAACAATTTGCTGGACTAGGTGTTTAGAAAAAGTCCTTGTTCAGACACATTAAATGCCAAAAAAAATAAGTTTTAATATTTGAATATATAGAGTAGTGGTGAGAAAGTAAGGGAATTCCAAGGGTGGGGTGGGGGCACAGAAATGATAGGAAAGCACAAATCCACAAGAGTAAGAAATCGTATTTACTCTGGAGGTAGCTGCTGGTTCCTGATGGCCTAGAGCCAGGTTTTTGTGAGCCATTACTGTGGGGCACAGGAGACAAAGTCTAGAGCCTGAGCAGTATATGAGCGGTCAGGATGGAGACCCTTGCATTAAGGCAGGACAGGTGAAGAGCAACAGCTTCAGTAAGTTCAACTGGAAAAGCCCATCCTGCAGATGGCACTGGGGGAAATCAACTCCAGGAGAATAGCTAGGCACCAAGCAAGCTCACATGGGTGTGGGCCAGATCTGAACCAAAATCTCTATGGCCCCAAATCAACCCTATGCCAAAGACAGAGTTCAAAGTGGTCCTTGGTAGTGCCCAGAGAAAACTGCCAGAAGGAAACAAAAATTTTTCCTTGGAGGAATACATTTATAAGCTTTAAAGTATTACCATGAAGTTACAAATTCAGAAAAATAAATCATTGAATTCATGAGGGTCAGCAGAAACACACACTTTAGAATCAGGCACACACTCACGCACACAAAACTAGATAATGAGATATTCAGATAAGAATATAAAATAATGATGTTTATTGTCTATAAAGAATTAAAGATAAGGTTGACAGAATAAGCACCCAGAGGCTATCAAAATTGATGGGGAGATTTGAAAAAAATTAAACAAGAGTTTATACAATAAAAAAGTGATAATTTAAATTAGAAGTGCAAGGGATGTTATAAACAGCAGATAGAACTAGAGAAAATTAGAGAACTAGAAGCTATATCTAAATAAATTACCAACCTAGGACAAAAAGACAGAATGACAGAAAATATTAATCACAGGTTAAGAGAAATAGAGCACAGAAGATGTCCAATATATGTTCCAAGTGGAATTCCAGAAGGAGAGAAGAATGATAATAGAGGAAAAGGCGACAACAAAGAAAGAAGGTTTCAGAAATTTTGAAAGACACCAATCTTCAGATGCAGAAACCCAAGAATTCCAAGCGGGATAATTAACCCTTTTGGTTTGGCTGTTGACCGAAGTCAACTGTAGGGACTGAGTGCAGGAGGTGACTAAAGTCGACATCTAGGGGTCTAGTAGTACAGCCATGCTTATATGTTGACAGAAGTTGACAATACTAATGATTTCAATTGCAATTATAATTGATCCCTTGTGAAATTCATATTTTGGTCCAAATTTTGCATAAAATATTCAGCCCTGGGACGAGAGGGTTAAAATAAATCTACACATAAACAGATAGTAATAAAACTGGAGAATACCAAAGACAAGCAGAAGACTCTCCAGTAATGGTAGTCAGAAGACAATGAAATAATATCTTTGAAGTGGCAAGAGAAATAACCATCAAACTAGAATTTAATACCCAGAAAATAAACTTTTATGAATGTGGGTGAAATAAAGATATTTTCCAGACATAAACAGACATCATTAAAATAAATTTTAAAGAACACATCCCAGAAGGATAAAAATGATTGTAGGAGAAATTTGGGGTATAAGAAGGAATAGTGAGCAATACTCAATATTGCTGAAAGTCCTCACAAGTGAAAAAAGGGGGGAAAAAAAGAAAGAAAGAAAGAAAAGGCATACATATTGGAAAAAAAGAAATAAAACAGTTTCTATTGACAAACAACCAGTCTTTGTAGGAAAACCCGAAGAGTCTACCAGAAAACTACTAGATCCAATAAGTGGGTTTATTAAGGTCCTAAGACATAAGTTCAATATAAAAAAACCTATTGTTTTTCTTTTATTTGTATTTCTGTATACTAGCAATAAACAATTGGAAACTGAAAACTGAAAATAGTACTATTTACAAGAGAAACATGAAATCCTTAGGTATGATTTTTACAAAGTATGTGCAAGATATGTATGCTGAAAATTATAAAACATCAATAAAAGAAATCAAAGAAGACCTAAATACATAATGATATACTATCTTCATAAATTGGAAGGCTTATTATTAAGAAGTCTGTGGAAGGATCCCTGCCTTCTGGTATTCACACCCTTGCATAACTCCCTCCCCTTGAGGGTAGGCTATACCTAGTCATGCATTTCTTATGAATAGAATACAGCAAAAAGGATATCACTTCTTAGATTAGGTTGTAAAGGGTCTGTGGCTTTGCCTTGAATACTCTCTTACTCTCTTGCTCTGAGGAAAGCTAGCTGCCTCGTTCTGAGCTGTTCTAGAGTGAGGCCGACAGGTCAAGAAACTGAGGGAGGCTTCCAGCCAACAGTCTGCAAGGAACTGAATTTTGCTAACAACCACATGAGTGAGTGTGGAAGCAGACTCTCCATCCCCGGTTGAGCCTCAACCCAGCCCTGGCTGCTAACTTGATTACAACCTAGTAAAAGGCTTTGAGATAGAGGCACTCAGCTAAGCTACACCCAGATCCTAACCCACAGAATCTGAGATAATAAATATTTGATGTTGTAGGCTGCTTACTTAATTTGGGGCTAATCTGTAATGCAGTAATAGGTAATACAATGATAACTGTCCCCAAATTAATGGATAAATTCTATGTAATCCCAACTAGAATCCCAGAGTGTTGTAAAGCTGACTCTAAAATTTATATAGGAAAGCAAAGGAACTAGAATAGTAAAAGAACAGTTCTGAAAAAGAAGAACAAAGCTGGAAGACTCACAGTGCCTGATTTCAAGATGTGACAGCTAGAATAATCAAGATAGTGTGGTATTGGTGAAAAGATAGACCTATATACAGCCATGGAATTGAATGGAGAGTCTAGAAGTAAACACATGACATATATGGTCAAGTGATTTATGACAAAGATGCAAAGGCCATTTTTCAAAAATATCATCCCTTCAACAAATGTTGCTGGAACCACTGAATAGTCATATGCAAAACAAACAAACCGAAGAACCTCATTGTATACTTCATATCATGTACGAAAATAAACTAAGCATAGATCATAGACCTAGGTGTAAAACCTAAAACCATAAAACTTTTAGAAGAAAACACAGAAGAAAATCTCTGTGACCTTGGTTAGACAAAGATTTCTTGTCTCTGACAATAAAAGGACAATACTTAAAAATTGATAAGTTGGATTTCACCAGAACTCTGTTTTTTGAAAAACACTGATAAAGGAAAGGGAAAAGACAAACCACAGTCTGAGAAAAATATTTTCTTTTTTTTTTAATTCATTTTTATTGTTAGACTTATTGGGGTGACATCTGTTAGCAAGGATTACATAGGTTTCAGGCATACAACTCTACAGTGCATTGTCAACTTGATGTATAATCAGTTCACCACCTAATGTGACTTCTCTTTCCATCACCTTATATTTAGCTTCCCCTCCCCCTTTCTCCCCTCCCTAACCCACTCGTCCCCAAATAAACATTAAACTATTGATTGTGTCCATGGGTTATTTGTTTGTTCATTGAGAAAAATATTTTCAAAACACAAATCTGATAAAGGAATTGTAAGCAGAATACACAATGAACTTTCAAAACTCAGTAGGAACACAAACACCCAACTAAAAAAATGGTCAAAATATTTGAACAGCCATTTCACTAAAGAAGACATATGATGACAAAAAGCACAAGAAAAGGTGCTCAACTCATTAGTTGTTAGGGAAATACAAATTGAAACCATAATGAAATACTACTCCACTCCCCCTAGAATGGCTAAGATTTAAAAAGACTGATAATATCAACTGCAAAACAAGGATGCAGAGCAATTAGAACTCTCATGGGTCGTTGGTGGGAATGCGAAATGTTGTCCATTTCCCAAAACAGTTTAGCAGTTTCTTATAAAGTTAAAGATACATAGGCTGGATAATGACCTTCTAAATATGCTCACATCCTAATCCCTGGCATCTGTGACAGTAAAAGGAACAAGTTACAGATGTAATTAAGGTAACGATATTAGAATGAGATTATATCTGGGTGGGTCCGATGTATTAATCATCACAATGGTCGTTTTTAAGAGGGACACAAGAAGAGTCAGAGGAAGAGAAGGTGATGTGATGATGGAAGCAGAGATTGAAGGGATGAAGTCTGAAGATGGAAGGAAGGGGCTCCACCCATCTTCCTGTATTCCACCTGAAGAAGGAACACAGGTGGCCGCTAGAAGCTGAAAAACACAAGGAAAAGGATTTTCGCCGCAGGCCTCCAGAAGGAATAGGCCCTACTGCACCTTGATTTTAGCCACTTATGTGTATGACTCATTTTAGACTTCCGACCTCCAGAGCTGCAGAACAAATGCGCCTTGTTTTAAGCCACTACAATGGTGGTAAGTTGTTACAGCAGCCCTGGGAAACAAATACAACTTGCCATGCCCCTCGGCAATCCCACCTGTAGATATTTACCGAAGAGAAATGAAAAGGTGTTTAGACAAGGCCCTGCCTGCAAATGTGTATGGTAGCTTTATTCATAACTGTCAAAAATTAGATACAATCCACATAGCCCTCCAACAGTGAGTGGATAAGCAAACTGTGGAACATCAACAAAATGAAATGATGTTCATCATTAAAAAGAATGACCTACTAATGCACTCAACAACATGGAAGAATCTCTAGTTACGGTAAGCAAAAGCGGCTAGGCTCAAAAATCGCCACACTGTGTGACTCCATTTATATGACATTCTGGGAAAAGAGGAAACTATCAGGATAGAATAGAGATCGGTGGTTTTCAGAGGTAGGGGCTAAAAGCTGTGCACAAATATCCATATAGCACTATTCTTAATACCCAGAGAGTGAAAACTAGCCAGATGTCCATCAACTGATGGGTAAATAAAAGGTGGTATATACATATAATGGAAGGTGCAAAAACAAACCACCACCTCAGTAGGAGGAGGAAGTTACTGGGGACGCAGGACAAGGAAGGCCGACAGGCCAACACAGTGCGTTGTAAGTCCGTTACCACTTCGGGGACTGGAACTTAATGGTGCTGGGGAAATTCCAAGAACCAGTAGAAAGCACACACACACACACACACACACACACACCTCAGTTGTTCCAGAAAGGACAGGAGGAGCTGGGATACAACTTCTTTCAGGCACTGAGTCAGCGCCACTCCCGAGGGGCGTACATCCCCCGGCTGCGTAAGAACCAGCGGCAGCGCGCTGCACGGCAGATAGCCCAAGCAGACGTGTCTGCTTGCCGAAAGCCAACACCAAAGTAACAGTTTGACCTGGTGGTCGTAGTATTTATTCCTTTTCCAGGTTTTGCATTTGTCGTTTAATCCACTCTTTTTGTGGTTGTCTCTCTATAATGACAATTTACAAAATCACATTTTCCCAGGCTTAAATTTGAAAGGTGGTTTATCATTAGTACATTTCGGTGGTCTTCCCAGTAATGCCATTAAAGATGAAGACAGGATTTGATGAGTAAGAAAAAAAAAGAAAGGTGGTCGGGGGCGGTCAGCGGGAAGTTAGGCTGAGTGGTGCGGGCGAGGGGCCAGGGGCCGCACGTCTGCAGCCCCTGTCACAGCCGGGGACGGAATCCCATCCTGGAGACCGAGAAGCTACCTTCCAGAAAAAGATGTGTATTTTAGAAGGGAAATATGAGTGTCATGATTTAATTTATTCAAAAACTACTCAAACAATAGAACTGTATTCCTGGGGGTGACACGAAAAATTTTTGTCAAAAATAATAATCTTTTATGCTGTGTCTTCAGGCATAATCTGTGACAGCAAAAAGGGACTGGCAATGCATAGTCTTTGCATAGAGCATTTTGATTTACTTTAAATTAGTGCAAACCTGAATATCATCATCTGATCTTATTTTCTTTAGCATGTTAAAAGAATGACATTAACATTTTTGTGTTCAATGAGAAAAACCTCTGAATGAGAAATAAAGTAATGGATTGCATGCTGAGAATAACCTATGGATTAATATTTAAAGTTTCTCAAAAGATGATGTCATAATAAAACTCCTTGGAACAGATAATATAATGGTATTAGTCATAGGTTTCCAGAAATGCTGATCTAACAACTTTTAACACTGGAGGCTTTTTATTTATAGAAACCCATAATAATTATTGACCCAAAATAAGCTCAGGTTGTGTTTGATTCTTTCTTAATATTCTATGATGGAATTGTATAATTTTTGGTATTTACTTTTTTAGTCTGGTTCATAATCATTATCTTGATTATTTCACATATAGAAGTTTCTCATATCTCTGCAAATGGAGAATTTTGAAGAATATAATTTGACAGGTTAATTTTAATGCCAAAGATTGTCATAATTTAATATTACTAGGGAGAAATGAATATTCACTTTTCCAAAAATACAGAAGAAAATGACTTACTTATGGAGAACTTTAAAAAATGACACACATGAATATTTTAAACTTAATGTCATTTCTATGAGTCATAGCTGAATAAAATACTGTCAATTTACAGAGTAGTGTTGAAAATTTTTGGTTTGGGGACAATTTTCATTCTTTCATATCTTCCTGGTCCACAAATCTGAGCATCTCACCCTACTTACAAGCAAAGAATTAATAGAGGTGAAGAAAGTTCTTGTTACTAAAACATCATTAATTTTATAAATATATATAAACCATAAAACATTCACTAGCACACTATGAGAATAAACCACAAAACTATTTAAAATTAAACCACACTTTAAATAATTTAGCAAAGTACTATTCATGAACAGGAAGCCGTAATGTTCAATTTTAAGCACATCAACATTTCTTCCAGTTGTGAATACTATTCTAGAAATAATTAGCATTAGTTAAGGAGGCTATGGTATTGGTTCATTATAGGAAAAAGTTATAGAGAGCATCACGTTACAGAATCTTATTATTCTGTCTTTTCTTTAAAACGTAAGGTTCTGATTATTTAGAAATATGTAATGAAATTTCCTCCTGTTCTTTTAAAAAATACTTTATTGCTGACTGCCTATGAAATTTGCAATCATTGTCAGTGGTGCTTGGTAAATGTACTATTATTAAAACCAGCCTTGAAAAACAGACAGAGATTTTTATATAAGTTATGCAGTTAATAATTTTTTCAGGAAGGCATTGCTGTACTACTTCTATGTTATTATCAGGAGTCCCTTTGTCAGTTAACATATATTTCACACATAAGGCATAGCACTTTTGAAGATGCCTTCTGAGATGGCAACTAAGCTAATGTTATAGAGTGAACTATAACAATTTGTGCCTCAAGAAGATTCTGTCAGTTGCCTGAAATAATGAAAATCCTTAAAAAGTACTTTGTATTTTTATAGCACCCCATTCAGGTATGCAATAAATGTTCACGATATATTTGCTGAATTCATGTTTTTGTTGTTGTCATTGTTGTTAATAATAAAGAATGAGTCTCTAGATCTACCTGCCAATTTACAGGAAATACAGAGGGCAGAAGAACATGTTAAGGTACCCCAGAGGAATTCAGATGGCAACATGCAGATCATGGCAGATGCCACAGATAAACAATCCAGTTCTGTCAACAAGTTGTTAAAAAGGTGTAGGGGGAGAGATAGACAGGGAAACTACAGATTATAAAGAAGTAGAAGCCATATAAAAATAATGGGCGAAATTAAACCATAGTGTTTATGGATGCATGCTTAGATGACGAAAATATAAAGTAATGAAGTGATATTACCATGAAAGTCAGAAGTACTCTTAAGAGAGGGGGAGAAGATGGAAGCTTCTGGGGTGGCCAGCCATGGTTCTTTTCTTACATGAATGGTAGCACAAAGGTCTTGCCTTACAACAATTCATTAAACTGTATTTGTTTTATATAGTTTGTATATAGATGTTATATTCAATAAAAGTTTTAAGACATAAACAAGAAATACATATATTTTTAAGTTACTAATATGACATCACAACAGACCCGTGCAATGATATAAATAACATCAAGATCACAGCTCACAGTAAAATCTAGTAAAATAATTAAGAGGAGATGAGTTTTGAGTAACTAAATGTGCTTTTCATGTAATAGTTTACTTAGTTCATACAATTTCTAATAATGGTTACATTTAACAACTGGCTCACCGAATTCCTGGAAATTTAACAACCAGCTTGAACAAGCTAAGAATGAGCTGCTCCAGCACACTCTTGTCTGCATCCCAACAATTCTCCTGATTTTTTGTATTAAAATTTTATTTTTTTAGTTTTAAAAATCAAGTGCATAATCATATGGAGTTTGAAAAGTCAAATAGTTATACAATAATTGTTATAAAATCCACTACACTCTACTCCTCTTCCCCCATTTTCTGATCCTTATAGACAACCATTTCCATTCTTTGGACGGATTCTGTCTTTACAGGGCTGTCTTCTTACAAAGACACCAGTCCTATTGGGTTAGGGGCACACGCTACTCTAGTATGACCTCTTCTTAACTAATTGCAAGTGCAACAACTCCATTTCCAAATAAGGCCACATTCTGAGGTACTTCAATTTATCATTTCTGGGGGAGAGGATGGGGCACAATTCAACCCATAACAGTGGGGAAGGGATCTGGTGTTATAATTGCTTCTTAAACAGGTTTTCAGCCAATTCCTTCTTCTTCAGCCCTCATTTCCAAAGACAACCTGTTTGCTATTGCCAGTTCCTGAGTCTTCTGGGGGCCCCACAATGTACAAAGGTTTGCTTCTTAGCTTTCCTCAAGGCCAGTTTAAGATAACAGTTTTCTCAGATCTGCTACGTCAATGATTACTTATAAATTTTCCAACTGACACAATTTTGCTGCTATTTTCTCTGGTCTCTCTGTACCATTGAAAGTTTCTGCCTTAAAAAATCTCTTTATTGTTATTTCAGTGGGTTTGAGGGGGAAGCAGAGACTAAGATATTTAAGTCAGCATTTTCAGGCAGAAATTCTTCTAAGTATATCTACGTTCTTTCCTTCTCAAGTGGCACCTTCTTAATTATCTTGCATCTCAAATCAAAACAAAACTCTTAAGGGTAATAATTTCTCTAATTCCTACATATGTGAATAGGGAGGTGACAGAGAGAGATGGGGTGGGGAGAGAATCAGATTTGTCTGATTCAAAGCCCATACTCTATGATGCCACTCTGCCCCCCATGAAGCGAATAAATAAACATCAATATAGTACTCACCATTCAAAAAGAGAATGGCTGAAAAGCAATCTGACAAAGCATGTGAAAAGCTATAAAAATGTTTAAAATCTCTGATGCAGTAAGAAGTACCACTCTCAAGATTTTATCCTATGGATATAATTCAACAGAATGAAGTGGCACAGATTTTCACTTATGAGAAAATGACAGACTAAATATTCTGAAAAACCATCTCACTGCAAAAACCATAGAAACCCTAGCTAAAATAAAAAAATACACCTCATCTTTTAAAAGGTATACTTGACCTTGTAAGAAGAAAAATCCTCAGGAGGGAAAAATAAAGAGGGAGCTACAAACTAGCATGGTAAGTGACTGATGACCCTGAGCACTTTGGTCACTCCCAGGAACCTAAAGTCTCGGGTTTTAATGACCTTATGATTTTATGTGTGTGGGAGACACGATCTTGGGCACACAGCAGGTAGGAAATTGGAACCGAGACCTCTGCATAGAGAGACTCTCAAAGGACAGTAAGGTGAAACAAAATGGAGATAGGAGAATGAGAATGTGGGAGAGTCAGTCTTCTTCAGTATAAGTGAAGAGCACAGAATACAAAGAGAAAAATCTTAAAAGTTGCCAGAGAGAAAAGAGAGATCATCTAAAAGGAATAACAACTAGACCAGCAGTAATACTGGAGCAAGTAACTTCAGATTGCTCAGAGAAAACCACTGTCCATGTAGAACTTGACATCTACTTAAATTATGTATTTAAGAATAAGGGTGAAATGAGGACATTTTCAGAAAACCCAAAACTGAAAGAGTTATCACCAAAAGATGCTCATTAAAGGAGTTTCTAAGAGTGTACATCAGGATAAAGAAAAATGATCCCAGAAGGAGAGTTTGAGATTTATAAAACAACAATAATGTCTAATTTGAAAGTTAAAAACAAGATGGTGCTAAAATATTAGATAGCAATAACTTTTAAGACAAGAGGATGGTGTCTAGCATTCTACTACCCTTAAATAGTTTGGGAGGGAGTGGAGCTATTTTGATTTAGACTTTAAGTACACATGCTAAAATTTAAAAGTAATCACTAAAAATAAAAGTAGATTGTATAATTTCCAAAACAACAGAGGGGGAAATATAGAATCGAAAGAACAATCTGAAAGAAAACAGGAACGGGGGAAAAAGCCATTAAAAAGTCAGGACAGTTAGCACAAAATAAAATGGTAAAGATAATTCCCCATATCAACAATTAAAATCATAATAAAGTGTAAGTGGTCTAAACTCACCAGTTAAAAGATATTCTCAAATTAGATCAAAACAAAACAAAACAATCCAGATATTCTGTATCCTAGAGAATACCTGAAACACAAAGACATGGTATCTCAGAATAATCACCTAATGTTAGCTGCTGTAACAATCTCTAAGATTGTTAGGGTTTAACAAAGTTTATTTCTTAGAGAGAGAAAGAAAGAAAGAAAGAAAGAAAAGTTTATTTCTTGCTCACATCACAATCCATTAGATCAGGTTGCTGTTCTGGCTGCCTTCAATCAGTGACATAGGAATCTGGAATCCTTTAATCCCAGTTCTACCATCTTGAAGTTCTTTGTCATGAGACATGTGAACAGGGAAGAGAACACATTGAAGACCATGCATGACATTTTAGGGGCCAAGCCTAGAAGTGGCATACATCACTTTTGCCCACATTCCCCTGGTGGTCCCAACGTAATTGCAAAAAGAGCTGGGAAATGTAGTCTTGTGTTCCCAGGGAGAGGAAATGGAATTAGTGAGCATCTAGCCAGTCTCTGACACATATTCATAAAAAAATAAGAAAAGATGCAAAAGAATATGCCAGGCAGACACTACCCAAGAGAAAGCTAGAGTAGCTGCTCATATTGGACAAAATAGTCTTCAAGGGAAAGTGCATTATTAGGAATAAAGTTAGTAAGTACATAAAGATAATGATTCAATTCACCAGGAAGAGATGCTAATCCTGAAATTACATATGTACCTGATGTCACAGATCAAAAATTAGTAGCATATAGGAAATATAAATAATACAATTAACAAGCTTGATCAAAAGGACATGTATAGGGAAACGTTTTCAATCATAGGCCTCATTCGCTACAATACTGTCACAGCACAAAGCTGAAAAAAAAGACATATATGGAATCTTACTTCCAACTACAGAGAATGCACATTTTTCTTTCTCTGTATTGGATGCTTCTTTTTCTTCCTTAACATTGCAAGAAACATTTATCCAAACCGACCATATACTTGGCTATAAAGCCAGTCTCAATTTTCCAAAATCATATCATACGAATCCCGTTTTCTGGTTACAGTGCAATTCAGTTAAAAATCAATAAAACAAAGATAGCAAAAAAAAGAAAACCATGTATGAAGATGTTTGCTCCAGTGTTACCTACAATAGTGTAGAATCACTGAAGTATCCAGTGATAGGGGTATGGTTATGTAATTATACCTCATCAACCCAATGGGCTATCATATGGCCATTTACAATTATTTTTTAAATGGACTATGTTTAAGATAAAATATTAAGTGAAAAATTTAAATCTATGTTACTCATGATTAAAACCATGTGAAAATATGGTTAGAAAGATATAAGCAAATGAAAACAGTTGTTACATTATAGTGATGAGATTATGTGTAATTCTACTTCTAAAAGGATTTTCTGTGATGTAGTTATATTGTTTAATGTGAGTTAAAAGCATCAAGAGAAGACATGATTTCTGGCAGCTGATGCTAGTTATGCCTTAATATCAATTATCTTTCTTTTAGAACAATATAATTTTAGTTGGGTACATAAGTGCCCAAAACAAGAGTACATTTCCCAGGCTCCCTTGTAAGTAGACATCATGATGGGGCAAAGCCATAGCTAATGAAATATGAGAAGTGGCTTCTTAAACATAAAGAGTCTGTCCTACTTTTGTCCTTTTCCTTCACCTTGTTACCTGAAATCTCCCTTAGCTCTGTTATTGCACATACCATGGGTGGACTGAATCTGATACGCATTTGATTGAAATATTTAACGAATGAGAGTTTGTGTGACTCATGCAGTAAATGCATGTTTTCTATTCCACCAGTGTCCAGTACAAGCTCTGAAAACAAGGGGATTATTTTTGGATGTCACATGAGGATATATTAATATTGAAGAGTACACGTTTATGTTAAATGTACTCTAGTGGGGAGCATACACATTTACTCCAATATTCTTTATCATTAGAGAATGCTTCAGCAGAGGATGCGATCCATTTACAGTTGCTTTGCCTGAGTTAAATCAGCAATCAGCCTCCACATTTCAAATGCTGAACAAAATTTTAAAAATGACAGCCAGGGAACTACCAAAAAAAATTTAAAAATGCTTTTAAAGTTAAATAAATAATGTTATTTTGCTTAATTTATCACAGTTTCTGGTAAGGTCTGATATAATCCAAGAGCCTGGATCACAAAGAATATCAATAATTTGCACTATATCAGGAATGAGAATTTATCATTTCAGAAGGAAATGGATAAATAACACTGAAAACAGTCTTTATACTTGGAAAATATCCAAAGTACAACATGAAAGCAGATGCAACCTTCTGTCCCAAGTGCTTGCAATGCTCAATAATGATTAGGTATGCTACGTCAGGCCGACCATAGCAACAAATTCATTAATATTTTTATTACAATTTAGAATAGGTCAGTCACAAGATGTTCTCTAAAAACAACATGCCACTAAAAAAAAAAAAAGAGAGAGAGAGAGAGAGAGACACTGGAGGCTGACTTGACAGTAGCCTTTTATTCTGCAAATTCTAATAATTATGCTAAGCATGGTCTGTTCAGATATTTTTAAAAATGAAGAAAAACCAAAATTGAATAAAAGTTCTAGGGACTAATTGACTTGTCATTTCTTGAACAAAACTGTATATGGCTAGTTCAAGGGCATCTAGTTGAAATAATTTATTCAGATTAAAATTCTGTTAGTAAAAAATATTTGTGCCTATGTTAATACAAAAAGAACTTAAAAATCTGTGACGCATTTGGTTAAGAGAGCACACTGAGGCCTTGTTTGTATTTTTCCTTTAGTACTCCAAGTCATCATTTACAGACAGACAAGCAAATTGTTAAATAACCTGATTTTCTGTCAATTAGCTGTGCATTAACATGATGGAAAATGATGAGTGTATAAGTCTTGACACCAGAAAAATAATCTCTCTTTCTCTTTTTCCAATTTGTCATCTGACGTGAGTTCTTTAAATTTCACAATGTCAAAAGATGGGGAGGAGAAGACGATCATCTCTTGTTGCTTTTTACCTGGTGTGTTTGTTTGCGGTTCCTAGGCAAAATTATAAATAAAAGCAGAAAGTATTTTATATTTCGTTTTTAATACTTTATGTTTTTATATATGACTGTTTATACTTAGCCTCATCTCAAAAAATTTATAGCCTATTTTTTAAAAAATTACAAAGTAATACATGAATACATGTTCATTATAAATATTCCAAAAAGAAAAATAAAAAGGAAAAAATATTCTTACAATGCAGAAGTATACTGAGTCAGACTTTCACAGTATAGTTTTTAATAAGTTCAGATAGAAATGACTTCCACTTTGAGAAAAGCACCATTAGAGATGTGCTGAATCAACAGTGTCAGTATACAGAGACAATAGTTAGGGGGTTTTGTTTGTTTGTTTGTTTGTTTTGCCAGCTCATGTGGATATGGAGCCAAAACAGCTGGTATTTATCAGGTTTAAGAATTTAAAAATTATGTGTTACCAAGAGAAATGTAGTTTTTATACTAACTGTACCAAAGGTGTTTCAGCCTTGAACTTGTAGAATAGGAAAATTCTGTTTATGGAAGTAGAATTACAGTGAGCATATTGTTCAAAACAACGGATTCGGTACAAGTCAAACTTACGGTTCTCACGGAAGCCTTTATTTCTTTAGCTGTCTTAGCAGCTTTTGTCATTTTTTCAGCTTTCATTTGCGCCTGCTTGGATTGACAACACAGATGTTTAATTTGACTTTGCTGTTGGTAGTGCTGATGTAAAGGTTGACTACTGGAGAGGGATGAAGAGTACCTAGGAAATATTTGTATTATAGGCAGAAAAATTGCATAAAATAAAGTTTAAATGTAAAGCAAATTCCAACTTTTATTAAAGCATCCTCTAGCAAATATAGCATAGATCTCAGTACCTGGAGCAATATTACATGTATATTTTTAGGCCAAAGTTTTCATTTCTGCTTGAGTTACATAGCATAGTTCTTTACCTTCCACTTATGAAGGTGCATAGATAATGACTTTGATGATAATGAAAATTATGAAATGTGGTATCAATTTAAAATCAGCTTTCCTGGAAAATACCATTTTCCATCTTTTTTGGATGGTAGTAGCCATTTGAATCTTTTTTTTTACCATATACTACAATAACACAAAAAGTATTAAAGCTGTTTTTATCAGTGTTGGGCTCAGACACAGTTGGTGCCATGCCCATAGTCCCCTTGGCCTTCCCACTGCAGAGCACATAGGCCATCTTCCAACTGCTAGCATCAACCTCACTTAGTCTGAGAGCTTTCTTGTGAAAGAAAACAAGAGCCCATGTGTGGAGAAAGTGCCCGAGAATGAACACCTCCCTTCCTAAGCAACCCTTAACCAATGATGAATGGGTATTGGTGTATAAATATCTCAGCTCCCGTACTCCCTTTGGATAACTTGAGTTGCATGTTCTATACTGGCTCTGACATTCCCAGGGGAATTAAGCTCCGGTTACCCACAGTGGTAACTTGCTTGCTAACACACAGTTTTTGCTGCCTGTCCTTCCCTGATTCACTTCTTTACCCACACTCCCAGCATCTTATCAGTGGTTCCTGGGATCGCCTCCGAAATAAACTACTCAAACTCAAATCCTTGTCTTGGTTTGCTTCTGTGAGATCCCAAACTAAGACTACTACATTCAAAGAAGGCTTTAAGAAAGTACTTTTTCTTCTTCAATTGATTTAGAATTTGGCTCTTTAAAGTGACTACTTATTTAAAATGACTACAATTGGCTACTTATTTGGCTCTTTAAAATGACTTATTCTTGGATAATTAGTAGCATGAGTCCCAATAGCAAGGAGTCTAGGGTTCTATACGGTGACAGAGAAAATTACATCATTTATTTGACCTTGGTGGTAATAGAGTTAAGTTCTATATTCAGTGCTTATATGGATGAGTTAGAGAAAATCTATTTCATGATGACAGACTGTGCTCTACACCAGGCCATCTGCCTGGCAAATGTATAGCCTTGATCATAAAAATTAATGGGCTAAATTATATTATTGGGTTAGCACCACTCATCTCTAGTCCTGAAAAAAAACAACAACAAAAAAAAAACAAGACCCAGAGTGTTTGCGTGACAATGGGTCACCAGTGTCTTTTTCATGTACCAAAAGAACATTTTTCATTTCAATATGATTGTATGAAACACACTACCAATAGGTTCTCTTCAGTCTTACTAGCTCTTTCTTTTTCTTAAGAAAGAAAGCTTAATCTGTAAATAAGTTGGGCTAGGTGAGACTAGGTAATGGAAAGAAAAAATATGTAATTGGAACAGTCACATTATGCTCATGTTGTTTCACATTATAATACTGCCTATTTTACTACAACATGCATTTCTATAATGTAATTGTCTCACATACTATTGGTAAAGAAGGGAATAATGTCACTGTAATTTATACGCAATTTATCCTTGGCGAGTAAAGCCAGAATAGCAAGAGTAGAATTATAGCCTTCAGCAGAAAAGGAAAAAGCTCTGCGCAGCATGGGCAATGGGAGCCCTTTTGGTTATATTTATAAAAACAAAAATTAGCATCTGCACTTAGGGCTCTCTCCCCAAAGAGGCACCGCACCCCCACAATCCACCCTTACAATACTCCACCCTATTCCCCACTTTGGGTGGCTCTTGGTTGCTGGCAGGTCACACTGCCTCTCCCGGCCACTTAAAAGGTAACCACACTGGCCCAGGGCTCCACTTGCATCTGCACTATCTCGGTGCCCACTACCTGCTCTACTTAAAGAATTGCCAGCATTTCTTCCCTATTGGTGTACATTTTTCGTATTTGCTGTGCTGGCCTCCAGTCATTCTGAACTGCCTGTCTGGTGGTACAAGTAATCTCCCAAGGTACCAACGCTCCTTTTTTCGTTAGTGCTCTGTTTACAAAGTTGCATAAGTTTTGAGCAATCTGCCCCAAACCTGTTTTTCCCATATGTCCTATTATTAACTTTTGTGAGCAATTTGGCAGAATGTGAACATTTTCAGAAATGTTCTTAATACCGTAATTCCGGTAAAGGAGCACTTTTACCTAACTTCAGAAACAATCCGTAGCTGGTTCTGACGCATCTCTTCTGTTGTGGGTTTCTGTATTAGATATTTCATTTCTTTTCGTAGACGATTTGACATTACTCTAGACTCTGCATAGTTAACTATGTCATACATTAGCATTGACCGGGGAAAGTTTGTGAGGTCTAATCTTCTCCAGTGGTTACTTCTGCCACCAAAAGAGGCAGGGGTCTCATCCAGAAGACTGGAATACTATATAGAAAAAACAATTAAGAATGATTGGTATGGGTGCTCTAGAATGTTTTTTAGATACATTTCTCAAGGTTCTATTCAAATGTCACTTCATCCAAAAAGCATTCCTTGATCTCATCTGAATTTTATTGGCATCTCTCTTCTATGACTCTTATTACTGACTACTTGATATTTTAGCTATCTGTGTCCATCTCAGCTCCCCTAGTGGAAAGCAGGGTCCTTGCCACACAGTATCATGGACATAGTACCACACCCACTAAATATTTCTTTAATGCATAAACATTTTAATGGCAAATATAACTCAGATAAATTAAACTTAGGATGAACCTAAAAACTGATAATAGCTATGTGATCTGCATAACTGGTAGTGCTCATTTGTGACATGCTTGGGTTGAGAAGACATTTGCACAAACCTTTTTTATAGAAATAATGAGTTCATCTCTGGTGCTAAGTGGCGAATCTCACTATTTTCATTTGGAATATCTGTAGTTTTAAACTAAAATATCAAATTAAGAATTTTAAAATGCAAATATATATATAACCAATTTAACCTTATAAATGTTCATTTAAGAGCTAGGAATAGGGTAGGAGAAGCTACAATGCTAGGAAATGGAATAACAGCTAGGCAGTTAGGGTTTGTCTAACATACACACACACTCTTTTTCTCTCTCATACACACACACACACACACACACAAGCAGTTCTTCCTTTGCATCATTTAGGCATGGATGGATTTTAATTACCACCATTTAGTTGAATAAGCCCAGTCCTCCAAGATGGTTCAAATTTCAGTTAGCACAGTCTAAATGAGTAACTGCATAAAGTACAAAATCTGCTGCTAGCTCTTTAGTCCATAGATCACTACATAACAGAAGTGTACGGTGATCAGTGACAAATCATGTTACATGTTACTTCTTTCAAAGTGTGTCAGTGATTAGTCACTGCAGATCTGTTATTCAGTTCACACACAGACAGCAAACTGTGTGGTTGTGTTGCCTCTTTGTATTTCAGTGAGGCAAAAAGATAATCATAAGAGGGAATAGGCCAAAAAACACACAAAAAGTCGTCATGCTGGAAGTGAAATTCGAATGGAATGTAAATGGAGTTCTAGAAGAAATAGGCAACCTTGGGGTTGACACTGTCATCATCCAAGAGACTAAAGACAGGCAGCTGGAAGTAAAGGTGAACTTAGGAACATGAATGAAGAAAGTGGCCACGGTGAAAAGGATGAAACTCCCAGAGGGAGTGATGCTAGCAAAACAGGCACTTCGCATTAATGGAACTCTTAAGCTATACCACAGTGAAAGTGCAAAGGTAAGATGTTGGTGGGTGATTCAAACTTAGGAAGGTGTATTACAATTCACCAAGGTGTAGAGAAGATGCTCGCTCCATACTGTAAGTTATAGGAGAACAAGAAGGCAAGTACTGTTCAAACTATTCTAGTAAAACTGTTTTTCTAATGGCTTTATTGAGAGTCACGTCCCATACAATTCTCCCATTTAAAGTGTATAATTCAATGGTTTTTAGTATAGTCACAGTTGATAAGCTTTTTACAAAGAAATAATTTTTAATTTTTTCTATATTTTCAATGTTTTATAGTGTACTAAACACACATTTTGTTATTTTTCATTTTCCTCTGTATCTGTAACTGACAGAAGGAGAGTGTTTCATGTTTGACAAGGTATTTTAAAGGCATGGACAATAAAAAAAATTTCCCAATGATTATTAAGTTTGCTTTGCATGGTTTCAGCTTGTGCAGTCTTTTTTGTGGCCCTGCAGGGTGGAGTAGTAAAATGGGTAAACATCTCAGAGCTGTCAATGATCTGCTCTGCATTTATTACCTGTGTGACAACTGGGAAAATTTTTCTAAAAAAAAAACTCATTAAACTCAATTTTCTCATGTGTTAAAGGGTCACATAATTTATAAACTTGAACATGAAAGGAGATAGTATGCATATAAAGAGCTAAAAACTGTGCTGTGTCCATAAAGGGCTCAGTAAGTATTGGCCATCATCTTCTCTGTCTCCCAATATCACAATCTGGCTACTTCTTTCTATGACACCAATCCTTGACATAACCATAATCTGCAAGTATGAGACCCATGTCCTTAGCAAAGACAGTTGACATCCCCAAGCTCTATTTATTTCCTGGTCCAATTCCCTAATATTCTAGGTTAAGGTGTTAAAAGAAAGAAAACAGAATTGGGAGTCTCTAAGGCACTATATTAATTTCATGTTTCATATTGAAGCAACTGAGTGAACAGTTAAGGCCATATATTATTATTATGAGCTAGAATTTTAATATCCCCTATTGTTTAGAACTTGTAAAATGGGATAATAATAGTACCTACCTCTTAGGGTGGTTAAGAGAATAAAAGGAGTTGGTGCTACAGTCATGTGCCACGTAATGATGTTTTGGTCAATGATGGTGGTCCCATAAGATTATAATGAAGCTGAAAAATTTCTATCACCTAGTGACATCATAGCTCAACGCATTACTCATGTATTTGCGGTGATGCTGGTGTAGACAGACCTACTGCACTGCCAGTCGTATAAAAGTATAGCACATACAATTATAGTAGCAAGCTATACCATCGAGGTTTGTAAGTACACACTATGATGTTCACACAATGAAAAAATCACCTAAGGATGCATTTCTCAGACTGTATCCCCATCATGAAGTGGTGTGTGATTGTACATCAGTATTTGCTTTTATTATTATTAAGGTATCTAGTTTAAGTTCCCTGATTCAGCACTGCTGTCCCATCTGTTATGCACACTAGAAACCTGAGAGCCACAATGGACACCTTCTTTTAGCTTACATCGCTGTCACCAAGGCCCACTGCTTTTATTCTCCAATTATCTCTTGGTTTCCAGCCTTACAGCCCTAAACCAAGATACCACCATCTCTCCTAAAACACTGCAGGAACTGCTAAACTAGAAGGCTTTTGCTGTCCCCTAATCCATTCTTACATTGCAGCCACATGGATCTCCTCACTCATCAGATTTGATCATCTCATTTCTTAAAAACACTGCACCAGCTTCTCATTGTGCACAGAATCAAGAAAAAAAATCACCTTACTGTGGCAAAAGCCCTGCATGATGATCTTGCACCAGCCCTCCAGCCTGACTACATTCCACACCCTACGTGCTCTTTCTCCACCAGCCAGCTCCACAGACCTGTTTTTAGGCCCTGAGGCTCCTCACGCCAGAGAGCCTTTATCTCCGGTGTGCCACCTGCTCAGCCCCAGGCTGAGGCTGTGACATATTGTTGATTGCCCTTCTATCCACTATTCCACGTCTCCCTTGTTCATGGGGCCCTGATTTTTTTTTTTTCAAGTATGAAACAGCAATATGCTCTGGGAAGGAGGGCCCCAGCACACGAGCCATGATTGTTTAAAGTCAATCATGGGAAATGCTCTCATTTCCCTTCATTGGTGATTGGTTTAGGGGGAGCATTTGATCCAGTTCTGGGACCTGAGGGGAAGTCAATTGGGGGCTTCTGGAAAAGATTTTTATTCTTGAAATAAAGAGTAAAAGATGCTAGGAATCCCCTTCTTCCTGCTTTTGAATGCAGTTGAGAATGTGACAGTCATCTTGTTACCATGAAGAAAGACAAAAGAAATGTAGAGAAGCTGGCCCAGAACCCCAATGTCCTTGAATTGCTGTATTAGCTAGTCCAGGACTCCCCTATCCGGGGACTTCTTACATGGGATAATAAATAGCTTTTATTGTTTACGACTCTTGTGGTTGGGAATATGTTAGTTGTAGCAGAAAGCATCAATAACAGATAATAGATAATAACAATAATAGAACCCTTCTTTACTAGGTCATAATCCCCATGCACTCTCCTAAAATAATATTGAATGTCAACTGTTAATTGAAAAAATATCCCCATGTACTCTCTTAGCACCACGTATTTATTTTTTATTTTTTATTGAGATAAAATTTAAATAATATAAAATTCACTTTAACCATTTTAAAGTGTACAATTCAGTGGTTCTTAGTAAATTCACACCATATATCACCACTATCTAATTCCAAAACATTTCCATCGCACCAAAAAGAAACCCCACACTCTTTAGCTATCACTCCTCAGACACAAAAAGCCACATAGTATATAATTCCACTCATATGCAATATCTAGAAGAGGCAGATTCAGAGGGACAGAAAACAGACTGGTGGTTAATAGGGGCTGTAGTAATGGAGGAATAGGGAGTGGTTGCTTAACGGATGTGATGTTCCTTTCTGAGGTGACAAAAATGTTCTGAAACTAGATGGTGGTGATGTTTGCACAACACTGTGAATGTACATAGTGCCATTGAATTGTACACTTTGAAATAGTAAATTACATATTGTGTGTATTTTACCACAATACAAAATGTGTAATTCTTGGATGACAGGTCAGTATGCTTTTTTTGTTGTTGTTTGTTTTCAAAACAAAATCTAAATTTCTTACTTGTTTGTAATCTCTCAGGGTGAAAGCATCCATTTCATCAGTTATTCTCGATATCTGAGAAAAACATTCATCTTCCATAATTTGATCATAAAATTTCCTTCTCCCCATTATTTCATAAGCATCAACTGCTGCCTATAAAGAGAACAGAAAAATAGACTTTTAAAATAGTATAATAGCAATAAACAGCACACACTTCACATATTTTTCTGATAAATACAGCAAACATTGTTCCTTTCTTCTAGCAGCTTGCTATTCGATAAATGGAATGTATTTACAAAGAACATATTATATAGGGATTTTAAAACCACTTAAAATTTGTTTCCATAACCATATCTACATAGTTTTAAAATGCAGCTAGAGGAGTAGCTGAGTCTACAATCCTCAGAGGACCAGTTTTTAATAGATACATTTTTTTTTCCTTTTTATTTTTATTTTTTTTTCCTTTTTAAAAAACATTCTTTTCCCTTAAAAAAAAAACCAAAACAAATCTATAAGGTCATTCATGCTGGCGATGCAGCGAAAGCTTATCTGGTTATTAAATAGGTTGCCCTAGGAACTGCAATGAAAGGTGTTACTGGGCAACTCTCTTTTATGTGTTAGTTAATATAAGGTCCCCAAACGGAAACACGTCCATTTCAGATTGCTCAGACCTCCGTCTCCTTCAGACTTCATTCTCAGTAACCAAAGATTGGCAAACAAAGGGTTCTTTGCATTTTGTACTCAAGGGAAGCACTTGAGAGGGCAGAGATAGAAGAATCACAGAAAATGCTGAGGCTCAAATCCCGTCTGGCCCAAAGTGCATCAAACCCTCTTGCACACATCGCTCCTTGTGCTAAGAGCTATACATAGACTTGAGTAGAGCCTTAAGTGTTCTCCACCCTCCTTACCACTCCTCATAAGCATGTGCTCCCTCTTCTGTCACATAGTTGTATTATGTATCTGTGCTTCTGGCCACAAAGGGTATGCTTATGTGGAGGGAAATTGGCATAGATGAAAATTCAAATATCGTTTGATTCTAGATCAGTTTCTCTTTTCCTTTGTATCTTAGAATGTGATATTTGTGAAAGTATGGGAACTCTGTGTTATATAATGCTGATATAAGGCCATAGAGGAGTGGTTGAAACAGGACCAAATCTTGGAATCTGTTCTTTTTATTTAACAATACAACAGTGAGCCTTAATGTAGTTTCTATTCCAATTCTCACTTGTGTTATCCAGAATATTCCTCTTTTATTTTTTTAATTCCAAAGCTTAGAACACACACATACATGGAAAATGAAAGAAAATATTCAAATGGTTGTTTTATTCCTAATGCACTAAATTAAAAGGGACAGAAATAGTTGACTAGAAATGCGATGGAACTTTCCTTTAGTCAGATCATTTTGGTTTTCCATTTCATTAGTTTCTTTATATACTGTGCATCTAAAGAAACAGCAGTAACGGCACGTACCTCCATTCTGCTTTCTAGCAATTAATCTTAATGTAGGTTCTAATTAACCGTTCCCACAGTGACATTAAAGGTAAAAGCAAATAACTGTACACTGAACAGGTCTGGAAGCCATTTAGGTTTTGCTCTGAGAATTTCTTTAGATACAATTATATTTTACTTTAGCTCAAGTTACTTAAAAATGTATTTCTTGTCAGTTCCTCCCTACTCTACTCCACTCAGCCACCACCACCAATCTCCCCAAGCCCCCGTTTCTTTATTTGTACAGTGCCTCACCTCTGTGACTCGGCTGTGTCAGGCCCATCCCAGTCTCTCAGCCAGAAAAAAAACCTATGCCTGGCAGCACAGGGCAGGCTTGCTACCCACTTGTGACAGGGGTTTGAAAGAAGTTTGCCCTCCAGTGGCCAAGATGTTCTTTCTCCTACATCTGCCATGTATCACCAGATTCAGGAAAGTCCTTTTGGATAGTAAGGGATGGGAAAGAAGAGCCCAGCACTAAAAGAAAGGGAAGAGTGAAAAACTAGGCAAGGATTCCAGGATAGCAGCCAATCCAGACAAGGACTCAAGAGGCAGGTTCCATTCTTAGTGGGTGACTCAAAGGGTCAGAGGGGGGCATCTCTAAATTTGACACCTCCCCTGATACCCAGCATCAATGTGGCCCAGGAGCCCCCCACAGTCCTGTGGCTACTTGCTGGCCTAGATCCATACTTGGGCTTATCAAGTTACTCTAATATCAAGTCACTTTCCTGCCTAGCTGGAAATTCCCACTCACAAAGGTAGTACTAAGTGGTATTCCTGCATGGGAACAGTTTGTTGGTTTGGAATAGTTCAATTATATATTGGCTCAGAATTAATGAAATCACCGTAACTGTTGGTGTTGTTTCAACCTCAAAATGTTCACAGTACAGTGGGAACACAGAAGTGTTCATGTCTCAGCTCTGCCCCTGAGAAGCCTCTCCAAGTTTTAGCTTCCTCATAGGCAAAATGGGAATAACTGTTACCAGGGGCCATAGAAGAGAATATATTTAGTGGGGTTCCTGACTCAGGAGTGGTTAAGAGCATAGGGTCTAGAGTCAGACTCACTTTGGTTTTGATGTCAGTTCCTTCACTTTCTAGTTATGAGACCACAGGCAAGTCTTTTTAAAATGAAAATGATAGCAGAATTACATTCTAGACTTTATGAGAATTAAAGAATAATGCACATAAAATGTTTAACATCATACTTGATAGTGTTCAATAAGGGCAGCTATTATTAGTATTAATGTTTTTTCTTTTTACATAAATGCCCAATCCTCAAAAATAATAGGTTCTTCAATTCAAATAGCAGTTGCTGAATATTAACTTTTTTTAAAATTCATTTTTATTGTTAGACTTATTGGGGTGACATCTGTTAGCAAGGATTACATACGTTTCAGGCATACAATTCTACAGTGCATTGTCAACTTGTTGTATAAGTTCACCACCTAATATTAACGTTTAAGAATTGTCAGTTACCTAGAGGTGTTCCAGTCCACGGTGGAGGGCACCTTTAGGACAGTGCTCTTCCAACTATATCAGCTGGGAGTCTTGTTCAAAGGCAGATGCTGATTCAGTGGGTCTAGGGGCAGGGCCCAAGAGTCTGCATTTTTAGTAAGTTCCAGGGGATGCTACTACTGTGGGTCTGCAGACCACACACAGTAGTAAGGCTGCAGAATATTCTAAATACAGTTTGGTGGACTAACTACAGTGACAACCCTCGGTAAATAAGCATTGCTCTGAAGATAGATCATCAAAGTAGGTAACTGAAATGAGATCTCTTTTTCTGTACACATAGCTATCCAATTGTTCTAGCACCATTTGAAATGCCTTGGCACCTCTGATGAAAATCAATTGATCATCTATGTGTGGGTGTATTTCTGAATTCTCTGTTCTATCTCATTCATCTACATGTCTATCTGTATGTCATCACTAACTGTTGGGATTACTGTAGCTTTTTAGGTCTTGAAATCAGGTAGTGCAAAAATTTGCTCTTCCTCTCCAAAGTTTGTTAAGCTATTCTACATCTTTTCATTGTTTTTGCTTTTTTCCCCTGAGTACATAAGAAATGCCATTGGAAAATGATAAGGAAATGAAATTAGAAATGGAAATAACAAGGGAAAAGCTGGACAACAACGAAATCTGTGAAACTCCCCTTCTTCCTTAATGAACTTAGATTAAACATCAGAATAGATTAAAACTGATGTATTTCTTTCATATTAAGACATAGTTAAACTTAGGAAAGTTGGATCAGTTTGCTAAAGACACAATTTTTACATTCAAAGAGCAAAGGAGTTGAGTAAACTTACAGTGAGGAAAATTTTGCTTCTACACATTTTCTATCACCTGTGAATCCAAATGGAACCAGAGTTTGTTTGGAAGCTGCACTAAAGGGAAAAAAGAACCCTAAACTGTTCTCTCCAAGTTGGGTATGTTGTAATCATTTAAAACCCTTATAACGTTTAGTGAAAAACTCAAGCTGAATGGTATGATCACATTTTTACAATAAGAACAAAAAATTTTTTTGAGGCGGGGGGTAGTCCCCTGGCTGGGAATCGAATGCAGGCCGCGGCGTTGAGAGTGCCAAAGCCTAGCCACTACACCACCAGGGAACTCTCTAGAGTAAACTTTTAACAGTGATCACTCCAAGCGAGTGAAAGCTGTAGCACAGAGAAGAAAGGCATAAAGGTATATTTTCCTTTTCTTAAATCTCTGTGCTATTTCCTTTTCTTCCAACAGCTACTTTGTAATTTAATAAAAATTTAAGTTGTTATACAGCATTTTTATGAGTTTTAATACACACACTGTGCTTTCAGTCATGGCCTTCAAGGTTCTCATTTGCTCCCTCCAGCCTGGGGACAGTAGGGGCCTCCAGGAGGAGACTTGGGAGAATTTCAATTCCTAGAAAAGCCCCATTATATAACCTCAGAAAAGCAACAACGGATGATATTTTATAGGGCCAACTATAAGCTTGCTCTCTAGATAAATGTGGCATGAATGTAGCATAAATACCTACTTTGTCATTTAAAGTCATTCTACATAAATGAACAAATGGTAATATTTCTGGAGCACCATATCCCATATGAAGACACATAATCCATTTGATACATTTCTGAAACTGAGCTAAATTTTCTCTGACATTGCTTGAGAACAGAGAGAAAAGCAGTCTCTTTTCCTTTTTAATATTCTTCAGAGAATGCTGCACATGCTGGATCTGATCAGAAACTGCCAGGCTGTGTGGTCTTCTGTCCTGAATTCATGCCATTACTGATTATTTCATGTAAAATATTTCCAGAAGGCTATAGGAAAATAACCTTTGATGTATGGCTTATAAAAGGCTAAATGTGAGAATGCACACATTTTTTTTTCACTCCATTATAATCACAGATAAGGGTCAAAGGAGTAAAACCCCTGCCACATAGATCCTTGTTATTTAAAAGTGTGGTCCACAGACCAGCAGCAGCAGCAGCCCCTGGAAGCTGGTTAGAAATGCAGAAGCTCAGGTCCCATCCCAGACTTACTGAATCAGAAACTGCATTTTAAACAAGATTCTCAGTGATTCTTATGCTGTAGAGATAATTCTGGTGAGTATTCAGTAAACTTAAAAGTATGAGAACACATAAAAATGGATAAGTATTTTGAAAGTTCATGTCCAATAGTCCAGCACAGTTTTTCTAAATATGCTACCAGAATTAAAGAAACAATGATAAAATGCCATAAAAATTTAAGTTATTATACAGAATTTTTATGAGTTTTAATACATGCACTGTGCTTTCAGTCACAGTCTCCAAGGTTCTCATTTGCTCCAGCCTGGGGACAGTAGGGGCCTCCAAGAGCAGACCTGGGAGAATTTCAATTCCTAGAAAAGCCCCATTATATAACCTCAGAAAAACAACATCTGATGATATTTTATAGGTCCAACTATAAGCTTACTGTCTAGAAAAATGTGGCCTCAAATCTTCTGCATAATTTTAAAGCCCTGACCAAATAGGCTACTTTAGTCCATCATTAATAAAGCAAAATTTTAATAACAAATAATACTGATGGGTATTTTCTAGGGCCCGAGATAAGTAATTACCCAAATTTTTTTTATTGTTAAATGTATTGGGGTGACATTGGTTAGTAAAAATTACATAGGCTCCAGGTGTACAATTCTACAATACATCATCTATGTGTTGTACTATGTGTTCATCATCCAGAGTTAATTAAGTTCTCTTTCCATCACCATATCCAAATATTTTTTTAGCTAATAAACAGAGACACTATGAAACAAGCTTATAAAAACATACTACCTGCCCGCTGGCTGTTTAACGGTGGAATAATTTAATCTGTATACTTAAACGCGATTCAGATACTACATACCTATGTTAAGATGTTAAGATGTATATATAACATGTTAAGAAGCTAAATAAACATAAAATGTATGTCGTGAAACATCACCTTACTTGACAGCTTTAACATATTTTTTCCACTTAAGTACTTGTAACCATGGCCTTCAGTATGAAGAAAAATTTTAAACATGATGAAAGGTGGAAATGTTTCGCCACCAAATCTGAAATAAAGACCAAAGATTAGTCATTTAGCATCAGGTTTGGGGCTCAGTTACTTCTCCCCCTCGTATTTAAAATAGTTCACACGGTTACTTGCATGCAGGGGAAAGGCTATGTGAGAGCACAGAGAAAACTGGTAATGAAATGGATTACTGAAGATGAAAAAGCCACACTTCGCTGTGTGTGCTCACAACTATTTTCACAGGTTTGTCAGACCGGACAAGTCATGAGAGAAGAGAGTCACCCTCAAGGCAACTTTTGGCCCAAGCTTCATGCCTCAGTTTCTTCACATAATGAATGTACATAAGAACAACACGTTTAGTTTGTAATTACATCCTGAGAAGTTATGAGGACTTAAGAAAGTAAATTTCTAAGATTTGTTTCATATTAACTAAGTACATCCTGAAATAAATCAGCATAGAAACATTACCTGAATCTAACTTTAAACTGCATGCTCGGATCTTGAACCAGCTCAGCCTCTAAGGGGTTCACTGTCCTCAGTATTGAATATGTCGCATGATATTCCTGAAATAGACGATGGTGCTATAAATGAGAGGTGGTATCCTGCCCAGGTGCAATTTACTGAAAGTAACAGAGGTGCCATGATAAAGTGAACAGTGTACCAGACACTGGATTCCAGTCTTGGCTCCTCTACTTATCACCTGTGTAGCCTTGAGTACATTACTTTATCCTTTGGGCCTCTAAGTTTGGGTATGTGTTCTTCCTTGAGGTCCCAAGCACTGTTCTTTCCTTATGACAACACTTTTCACAATATATTGGAATGAACTATAAGCTTGTTTTGTGTCTCCTACTAGACTGCAAGCTTCACAAAGGTAGGGGCAGTGTCTTTCTTCTTTACCACTGTATTCTTAGCATCTACTACAGTGCCTGGAACACAGCAGGTGCTAAAAAAGTATTTGATGTTGAATGAATCACTGTAAATTGGGGATGGTAATAGTACTGATACTAGCTTTTAAGCACCTACATTAGGTGCCTTATATGTACATAACCTCATCTAATCCTTGCAGCTTAGCAATATTATTTGAATATTATCATTCCCATTTTACAAATGAGCAGGTTAAGGATCTGGAAGTGTCCGTAACTTAGCCAAAGGCATACAGGTAATAACCGGGGAGGCCAGGATTCAAACTTAGATCTGTTTGACTCTAAAGCCTTCACTTTTCCCCCTATGTGACTCTGTTCAACCTTTATGCCTATGACAACCACAAAGAAATGGAAGACAAAGGGCCTTTAAAATAACAAAGCATTATTAATGTATGGTAGCAACTTGAAGTGTTAGGATGACAGATGAAAAAAAAGAAGACTTAAATTTTCTTCCTTCTGTTAGTAAAAGAATATAAAATTATGATCAAACCAGTATTATGGTACTTAAATACAAGTTCCATATATGAACACAATGGACAATGGACCTGTAATGTCCCAAGTTTACTTAGGGGGCGTTTTTCTGAGGTATTCTGCTTTCATTGACATCATAAATTAATCTGCGGGTAAAATGGTGAAGAACTGTACACATTGCTCAGATGTTATCATTTTTTCAGAACTGCTAAAATTCCCTTAATGTGGCCATTACTAATTATAGACTACTGTAATCATGGCTGATTTCATTAGGAGAATATTTGGTATTATATAAAGGTTAGCTATCTTTCTACTGCAGAATTATATTCAAAGCTTCAAGGTTTAACACTATGAAAGGACCAATACTTATTTAATCAGTATCCTATTGATGGACATTATATGGTTTACTTTCCTTGCTGTTACAAATAATGCTGCAATGAAACTGTACATATAGTATAGAATAGATTCCCAGAAGTGAAACTGCTGGGTGGAAAGTAAGGGTACTTTTAATCCAGAAATTTTTATTGTTGGAAGATCACTATCTCACATTTTCAAATGAGAAACCAAAATTTTAAAATACATCTTATTAGTTTCAGAAAAAGAAATAATAGTCACCTATTTCTGTTAAAAATAAATCCAGAAAGAGTCATTCAGGGCTAATTAAAGAAACAATCCCACAACCCCATGCAATAATATTAGATTTAAATAGAAGAGAAAAAATTTTTATAGATTCTATCTTTACTTAACAGATCTCTTAACTTGATAAGTTAAAATTAAATTTGCCAGAGAAAACAAGAACAAAAATACATACTGCTGCACAAATTGTTCGCTTTAGGAGTTGAAATATATTTTTGTCTGCATGAGACATCCAAATTCTCTGTATCAATAGAGCTGATACAACTTCTTTAAGAGTTCTGAGAGAAAAAAGGAGGTTAAGATTTATAAAGTCATTTTCATTTTCCTAAAATCTTGGGGAACTCTGAATTTATGTTTCCTCCTTCTATAACCCTCTATCCCCTACCCTAAGTTTGACCTAATGAGGAAAATTTGGATGTGGTAATTGGAACTGGTCATTTGCAGAATCTAGTTAGACTGAGGATTTGAAATACTTGAGACTATTTCCCTTCAGATTAAAAAACCATCCCGGTTAAAACTTTATCACCAAATGGCATATATATTACAAATAAAAAGTGTGAGACAAACTTTCTTTCTAAAAACATCCATGACCTAAAATGATTCTGCTGTCATTAATTCTTAAAAACACTGTCCAACTAGTTCAAGTGCTAAGAAAACAGAATGTGGAATTGTAGAAGGTACAGTAGGCCCAATTCTCTTCTGGGAGCAGATGACCACGCCCTAGAAAAAGAAACTCCCTTCTCTGACCTTTGCTTGAATCAGGTCACAGAATTATTTTACTTTTGATCATATCCCAGCACTGGCAGGTTGTAAGGATCTCCCTCTCACTCACACTGGCCCTGCCAACCCCATTGTTACCCCTCACAGGGCTACATGTAAAGAGAGGTATTCCTGTACAATGTCACTGTTGGCTGGCAAAATGCAGACTACACGGCATAGAGTAGAAAAGCCTTAGTGTATGGAAACAAACCTTTGAATCCATGCTGATGACATTTATTAGCTGTTTAACCTGCAAACCACTTACCTTCTCTCAGTTGCTTCTTTTTACTTATAAAATGTAACAATAAGCCTGCTTCTCAGAGTTGTGTCAAGATCAAGGAGTTAACATGCTTTCTAAATTATGAAATACTATAATTATAATAATTATTCAATTCAAAAGTAATTTTAAAACACACAAAAAACCTCTAATTTACAAAACAAGTGTTTGATGTTAGCTGGGTCAAAATTGTATGGCAACAGTTCAGTTGTGGAAAACGATACAAGGCAAAAGATGACTACTTACGGTGGTTTTGTCTTTTTCTTTACAGTGTTTGACACAGGTGCTTTGCCATATTTTTCCAAGCATGGATTATTGGATTTTCCACCACCAGTAACTGGTGCCTTTGAGGAATGCTTCATTTTCCTTACAAGGAGGTACTCTGAAAGTACATAAATGAAGCATTTGGGATCACAATCTATATTGTTACACTGTTTGGACCAGACTCAAGTGTCATATGATTGCTGCACTAATTCCAGAACCTCTTTAAAAGGAAGGCCTTGCAGGTCTTTTAATGTTTACAGGCTTTGTGTACTAAAAATATTATGAGGAATATGGGAAAGACAAGTGATCTATCCATAACCTTCTAACTGGTCTCCCTGTCTCCAGGCTCTTCGTCCTCCTATTCATCCTGCACTGGGCAGCTGGAGTTCATCCTTTATAAAGCAATAATCCAACCTTATCACTCCCCAACTTAAAATCTTTCAGGGACATGTCATTTCCTCCAAGATGAAGTCCAGACTCCTTGGAATGGCATTCAAGTCTTTTCATAATCTAGTTCCTTTCTGTCTTTCAAATCTCAAAATACCAACTTTCATCAGCATTCTTCTCTACACTCTGTGAGAACAAGAACTACTTGCCAAAATCAGTCAATGTTTTACAACTCTGGGCCACTGATCATGCCACGTCTTCTACTTGGAATGACTTCCCTGCTATCAGCAAACATCAATTCATCCTTGAAGACTCCAGTTAATGAATGCTTCTTTGAAGTTTTCCACATTTTGGTTGGTTCCCTGACCGGGAAGCGAACCCAGGCCACGCTGGTGGTTTTCCACATTTTATACAGAACTGCTCACTCTTGTCTCCAAGGTCCCATAATACTGTATACGTTTTTCTTTTACAGTACTTCTCATGTTGCATCACAATTTGTTTTCTTGGCTGGTCCCCCGACAAGCTCATTGAGGGCAGGAGGCATCTTGCTAACTATGGAATTCCCAGTGCCTAGCAGAGTGAAGGGTTTTTACACTCTTGTCCAAAATTTTCCACACTGGTTTTATCATGGAATAGTTGTGAGACTTTGGGCAAGTCCCCTGAACCTCTCAGTAGATCAGTTCCCACTTTGGTAAAGTGAGAGGGTGTGTGCTAAATGATTAGATTCCACCTCTGATTTCCTATCCTTTGACGCATTACTCCAATTTGGATGCAGTTCTCAAATTCTTAGTCACTGTTTAGTCTCTTCTACTAAACCAGGGGCTCTTTATCTTTCCTTTTGGTGCCATGGACCCCGTCAGACAGACTCCTTCCAAGAACTATGTTTTAAAAATGCATAACAAAATATAGAGGATTACAAAAAAACCTCTATATTAAAATCACTGTTGCAATTTTCAAAAACAAAATTATAGAAATATGTTTTCTTTATGCATTAAATGAGAACACTAATAACTACGATACTTATGAAGTGATAATGAGTAGCAATGATATTTTAAGAAATCTTCTGACTGTAATGTGATATGAAAATATCTGTGCTTTTTGTCAATGACAAAGTCACAAGTACTACTGATGTTACTGTGGTTTGTTGCCTATAATTGAAAGAAATGCTAAGGTTCAGTTAGAGATTAGTGAAAATAAAGTTGTAATTTTTGCCCATCCAAGTTTGCGTACCCCCTGAATTAAGAGCTCCATCCTAATTTATACTATATTTCACATTTTTATATGCCAAGGTGTTAAAAAATGTGCACATTTTAAGAGATGTTATCTATGTATTACTTTTCGAAGTTGAATTGAATTACAGTAGCAATGTGCAGTGTGACGTTCACTCAAAAGATGGCATTAATCAGATGAATGCTAGTGTCACCATGTGACAGGCAGGACAAAGAAAATGACGGAAGCGCGGTTGTCATCGGAGGAGCACAAGACCATTGTGAAGTGGTAATCGAAATTCGAGAATGTTGTTTGAGTTTCCTCACGTTCTCCTGACTTAACACCCCCTGACTTCTACCTTTGGGGGGCCTTAAAGGATGCAGTGTACCAAAGAAAACCAGCTCCCCTGGCGGTACTTTGGAAGAAATTGAAACAGCGTGCGCAGCAATACAAGGGGACACTTTGGTCAGCGTTGCTCAAGCAGCAGTTCGCTATCATCAGAAGTGTCTGGATGCTGATGGCAACCACTCTGAGCGCCTCCTGTCATTGCAGAAGTCACATGTGACTTGTAGTCATCTTTTGTTATTGGTATATATTGAGTATTAAATTTTAACATAATTTTTTTCTTAAAATGTGTATATATTTTTGGCACGCTCTGTACATATGACATTCCATTACTAATGCAGAACTTTCGGAGTCACCTCAGGATTTTTCATTAAAGATGTGGATGGGGGATGGCTTGGAATATACAATTCACCTGAGAAGGGAAAAAGCCACCCTTAACACCTGGGAGCTGGCCTGGCATTCACAGTGGGCTTTGGTCTTGCCCTGGCTTCCTAATGACACCCAATCCAGAGCAAAGCTCCGCTTCCTTTAACTCTTCCCAAAATCATACAAACAAAGCCCCCATCCTATAATAAATCTTTATAACACCCTCTTATTGAGATGCCCCACTATTTACCAAGGTGTGCATTTCCCTCGCAGCAATGAGAAATAAACCCAATTTGTTCAAATATAGTGGTGTTCCTAGTGGTCTTTGGCTGGAGGTCAGTGATAGGCTACCACACAAACCTCCAAAATCTTCTGGATGCTCGCCTAGATGGGTTTTCACCTCCGACGAGGTTAGGACGCAAAACACAGAATGAACCATGAAACATACCCCCATTAAGAGACACTATATTGCTTAGGCGAGAGCACCAGCTTTAAAAGCAGACTCCTTAGGTTTGGATTCTGGCTTCTCACTTTCCCTCTGTGTGGCCTTGTACAAGTTCTTCTCTGTGCCTCAGTTTCCTCATCTATTAAATTGGGCATAATAATCATACCCACCTACTTGGGTTATTGGAAAGATTAGATGAATATGTTTAAGGAGCTTAGAACAGAGCTAGGCACAGGGTAACCACTGTGTTAGAGCTTGCTATTCTTGTTAATAAGGTAATTATTGTAATTATTACTTATTTTTACTAGTAATAAGGGACAAACATTTGATTCCCAGTAACGGGGGAAAAGAGTCAGGTCATTTCGAGACTAAAGGACGTTGCCAATTAGTTTAAATTTAAAACGTCAGAAATGTCCGGCCCACGGCAAAAAACAAAAAATCCGAAAACCTTTTGTGAGGTATATCCCGGCCGCCGAGGTCGGCGGTTTCCGCCTGCAAGGCTTTCAAAGCCAGCCCAAGGCCCACCGAGCGCCCCCGTTCGGCGGCCTCCGCTAACAGGATTTCCAGCTCTGACCGCTGGGCGCCCAATCACGGAGGCGAAAGTCGATTTCCAGCGCCGCGCGGCGCCCGGCACCTCCCTCCTCGCGCCTCCGGGTGCCTCCTTCCTCGCGCCTCTGGGTGCCGCCCACACTGAGCTGGCGCTTTCTGGCCGCTTAGCAACCGCCGGCGCAGGGGCGGAGCCTTTGGGAGGCGGGGCTTGAAGTCGCCGGCCGCGCGAGGTTAGACGTGCTGCAGCTTAGGGACGTCGTTTCCATCTCAGGCTTCGGAACTAACTCTTCGCTGGATCGACTTGGGTGTATCACCATCACACGCACCGCGGCCCGTTTGCGTTCCAAGGAATCAGGGCCCTATCCGGCCGCCGTAGCCACCTCTCTGTAGTGGGCGGGGCCGAGGCAGGGGTGACCCCCGCCAGAGCCGCCGTTGCCAGCGACATGTTCAAGGTGAGAACGTGGAGATGGGTCACAGCTGTCACCGCCTCCTCTCGGCCTTCCGGAGCCCTCCCGCGCTCTCGTGTGCTTCTTTGGGGACCAGGCCCGGCTCGCCCCGAGGCTTTTCCCGCCTCCAGGCTGGCTGTGTCTCGGCCCCGCCGTTCATTCACCTGTCCACTGGAAGCCAGAGGCTGCCGGGCAGAGGTGGTGATACTCCGGGGTGGGTGGGTGGGGCCATATGGGTCGTGCTCTCTTGAATGAAGCACTTTGAAAAATTAAAAGAGCCCCCCAAAACTATCCACCACCTCAGCTGGTTCCCTCTTGGGTTTATGGATAGGGTGAGGCCAACTGTGGGCGCTTCGGGGTTAGGCTTTGGTTGCCTGGCAGGGTCAGGTTTCAGAACCTAGTATGTCAATGGGGGAGGGCCGCTCTCTGAGAAGCTGCTGCAGGATATGGGAGAGGCTGGCATAGAAGTGGCTGGGTGAGGGGGGAAGCTGAAACTTTGCGAACATTGTTTAGTGTGGACAAGTTGAGCCCTTTTCTTACATTTTTATGAATTTGTGTACTTTGAAAGAAATTGACTTGTATAGTGAAGACTTTGAAAATTTGCATATAACATGAAGCTTATACTTTGAAAAAGTAAATAGTTTCTATCATGTGAAACAAATCACAAGCTACCAGAAATTAGTCTGCAGAATTGTCTTTAAGAAGCATCGTGCCCATAAAACAATACTAATGAAATTTCAGAATTGTACTACAAAGTTGTATTGATCTCCTGCGATGTGATTTAGGTACATTAATACAGACTATAAAATCAGAACGTGCATTTTGTCTTCCAGTCCTGGCATTGCTCTTTTCTAGCTGTGTGACCTTGGGCAAGTCACTTAACCTCTTTGTTCCTGTTTTCCTAGTGGTGAAATTGGGGGAAGAGCATCTACCTCATAGGATTGTTACAAGGAATAAATAAGTTAATATGTGTAAAGCACTTGGAAGGGGCTCTGGCACACAGAAATACCATTGAGCATTTGCTTTTGTTTTCAGGCAGCTTACAGTTTAGCCAGGATGATAGATCCCATAAGCAACTTGCATTTGTTTGATTAATTTGTGTTGCACACTTATTATGTCCTAGGAGCTCAGCTCAGTTTTAGGTTTGCAACGACAAAAGATATGCTGTGATTAGTTTACATGGATCTCAACAATGTACTATGGTATAAAAAGGAGAGTATGATCTACTCTGTCTAACCGGGGGTTCCTATCTTGTGGTCCTCAGCCCCTCAGTGTCTGGATAGAATCCAGGGAGTCCCTGAACTCTCGTGGAAAGAAATATCTTTATCACCAATCTCCAACTGAAATTGAGCAATTCCTTCAGTTGTGAATGTAACTGAGACAGTTCCCTGTTGCTGGAGAAAGAACCACTGGAAGCCAGTGCCTTAAAACAACAATGATTTATTCTCACCATCTATGGGGTGGCTGGGCAGTTCTGCTAGTATCCCCCAGTGGCTGAATCAGCTGGTGGCTATATTACAAGGTGGTCTTACTCCCATGTTAAGGAGCTTGGTGCCTCTCAATGTGCCTAGCTTGGGCTTCCTCACATGGTAACTGGGTTCCAAGAGGGCAACTCCCAGTGTGCAAACTTATGTGCTTAACATCAAATTTGCTGATGTCAAAACAAGTCACATGTCCAAGCCCAGAGTCAATAGTGTGGGGGACCACACAAGAGCATGAATGTGAGGAAGTGTGGTTCACTGGGAGCCATTAGTTTAATAAGCTATAACAGCAACAAATCAGAGTAGTGGTAGCAGTACCTGTCACCAGTAGAAGTCACAGGACCAGTGCAAGTCACAGACATTTTCACATCACATTACAGTTGCAGATCTCAAAATGTCATTTACGCTCATCATTACTTCAAAATTACAGTAGTTATAGGACTCACTGTGAGATCTTTTTATTTAATAAGCTAATAAAGAAACATTAACTATATCAGATTATGGATTTAAGATATTTTTGTAATATTGCAATAGGTATTTTATGCACTTCAAAGCATTATTTTGAGAAGGGGTCTGTAGGGCTCACAGGACTGCCAAAGAAGTCTGTGGCACAAAAAAAGGCAAGGAACCCCTGGGAACTTTAGGAGAGGCTTCACAAAGGAGGCATTTAAATTTAGTTTTGAAAGACAAGTAGGAGTTCCCAAGGTGGATGAGTTGAGGAACATCAGCACTGGTATTCCATTGAGGGAAGTGCCAGTAACTCTGCTATGTCAAGGAAGGATAGAGTGAACTGAAGTGATTCTAACATGTAGTTTGAGTAGAAAAGGTAATAAAAAACCTCTGAGAACACCAAAATGTAAGGAGTAGGCTGAGGAAGAGGGAAAGCCAGAGATGTTCAAGAAGCAACTTTTGAGGGGGTTCCCTGGTGATGTAGTGCCTAGGCTTCAGTGTTCTCACTGCTGTGGCCTGGGTTCGATCCCCACTCAGGGAACCAACCAAAAAAAAAAAAAAAAATGTTGCCGGACAAGAAGCAACTTTTGAGAAGTAGAGGTAAAGCACAAAAGAGTGACTTTCAGGAAATCAAGGGAGGAAAGTTTCAAGAACAGGCTATGTTAGGATGCTTTCAGCTGGGAAAATCCAATTGCTTAAATAGTAAGGAAAATTATCTCACAAAGTCCAGAGGAAGGGTCAACCATGTCATTAAGGACCCAGTCTCTTTTCTTGGTTTTCAGCAGTAAGATTGGTTTCCCTATTGTTGCAAGATGACTTCCTATAACACGCGCTTTCCCATTCATTAGAGCAGGGCTGGGCAAGATGTCGATCATGGTCCACCGGTGAACCTCCAAGCACTTTTGGGGTGAGCGCCTGGATAATAAAATAAATAGCTAGTGGGCTGTGACACTTGGAGAAGTGGCCCTTGCCCTGTAAAGTTCTGCCCAGGCCTGCACTGGAGCAAGCGAAAGGGAGCGGACAACACTCCCATGCATGGATCATGCTCTTCGACTTCTGATTGGATCAACTTAGGTCAAGTGTCTGCCCCTGACCTGATAGCTATTGCCAGGGGAATGCCATGCTAGAGTGTGGCTTAGACAAGATCAGCTCTGGATCTGATCACCTTACCCCAATCACGTGGGAGAGAAATGAATTAATGAACACAATGGGGGAGTGGAGACTGGGTGTGCAGCTAACAAATGTCCATTACAGAAAGATGAGTTTGGAGAAGTGTTCATTGATTTGGGCAATTTGGAAAGCTTTCATAATACATGTAGGTTTACTGATGGAAGTGAAAATTAGGTTAGTGTGCTTAGTGACTGCATACAATGGTCAGAAGGAGAGGGAATATACTAACTGGAGGGACGTGTTGGGGCAAGGTTCTAGAGTTGTTTTGCGATTGTTGCAGATTTGGCAGTGTTTATGGTCTAGGCAGAAATGTTGGAAGGGAGCTTTTACAAGAGAGAATCCCTCCCTCCAATGAGATGACATAAGGATAGGGAGTGATTGTAGACCAGTGGTTCTCATCTGGATGGTATCACCCACTTTGAGTACATTTTGGAAACTTGGATTGTTGTTCACATCTTTAATTTAGTTGTGTTGAACATTTATATACTGAAACATTGCAATTCTTACAGATCTTTCCTTTCTGTTCTCCATCATATTACCATCAGATCAGTCTACTGGTCTTTTTTTTTTTTTGGACTTAACATGTGTAAGTGGGTACTGAATTTTATTTCAAGGTAGCAAAAGAGTTACTTAAAAATAGTTATCATAAAATGGCAGTGTTAGGTCTAGTCATTGAGAACTAATGCTTCTCAAACTTTAATATGCATGTGACTCTTGTTAAAATGGAGATTCTGAGTCAGTAGATCTGGGGTAGGGCCTCAGATTGTCCATTTTTTAACAAGCTTCTGGGTGATATACTTGCTGTTGGTCTCCCATCATTCTTGGAATAGCAAGAACTGGGGTAAATTGGTAGATGAATGGTTTCTTGTGTTTTCAAGGTGAGTGATTTTATGAGCGTGGTGGGATTTGGAAGAGGCACTGACAAAGGAACAAAAAAGATAGAGGCTTTGAGGGCTCCTCTGAGAGCTGCTAGGGCATCTGTCATGATTGCAGTCTTGGTGTGGGGACAGAGCACATGGTAGGATTGACTTGGATTTGGGAGTTATTAGCTTGGGTTACCTAGGACTGGAGGGCAAAGGAGTTGATAGTACAGGTGTTGTTAGAAAAAATACACTGCGTGTGACTAGTTTGTTATGTGCATATATACAATTTAAATATTTAAACTGTAAACATTGTTTTAGTGATTCATCTGCAGGTCAGTAGGGGGCACTGGTGTATTATAAAACGCATTTGAAAAGCTGCTCAGTGTTTGCATTCTGTTTCAGGAAGCAGTTTTTCTGGGTGCTGATTCAGAAAGTTTGAATATTGAATACATACACCCATTCTCCAGATTCACATTACTAGACTTCATTCTTTACACAAATGTTTATCATGGGCTGGACACTGTGCTGTAACCTGGTGGGTACCAATAAAAAAAAAACAACAACCCAGTTTTTACCTAGGAGAGAGTCCCCAAATATGGTTGCACATCAGAATTATTTAAGGACATACAGTTTCCAGGTTCCTGGCCTCAGATAAGATTTAGTTTGTAAGTGAGGTGCAGGAACCTCTAGTTTTATAAAAGCCCCTCAGGTGACTGTGAAACTTCCATTGCAGGAGCTCACAATACTGTTAGCACAGACATAAACAGCCCATTCCAATGCAGTGGGATTAAGTGCTCTCATGTAAAGGTTGGAGAAATATAGAGCAGTAGATCTCAAACATTGACTGTACATTAGAATCACCTGGGGAACTTTTATAAGTCTCGATGCCCAGGCTGCACCCAGACCAATGCCATCAGAATCTCTAGGGTTGGGCTCTAGGCATCCAGTTTTTAGAGCTTGCAGCCGACCTTGAGAACCACTGACTTTTCCGAAATGTGCACCGATAGGGGGCATTAGAAGACTTTGTAGAGAAGCTGGGCACACAAGGTTGAAAGGGCCTTCTAAGCAGAGAGAAAAAAACATGCAAGGTCACAGAAGTGACCAAGCTCAGTGCAACGTTAAGACCTTGGGCTTCACCTTGTTACCATGGAAAAGATATCAAAGTTCTTTGTAGCTCCTTGGGCTTCACCTTGTTATCGTGGAAAAGGTACCAAAGTTCTTTGTGGCTGTGTCCTCATCTGTAAAACAAGGATAAGACGAGCACCAACCTCAAATTGTGTGGATTAAGTTAACTCAGATCTAAAGCTTAGCACAAAGTAGGCCTCGATAAATGTGAGCAGTTAGTAAGTTTTAGTTGGCCCCTTACAGGAAAGAGGCTGCTACTGTAGTGTTATGTTGGGGCACATTCTTGGAGCTTTCTGAAAGTATTTTTTATTTCAAAACTTGGTAGTTGACTGGATGTGGCAGAGGAGGGAGAAAGAGAGTTCAAAGACGCTGCCCAGGTTTTTGGCTTGGAAAATTCAATGGCTTTTTTTTTATTGTTAGACTTAATTGAGGTGACATTAGAACCCCACAGATTCCAGTGTACAATTCCACAGTTCATCATCCATGTGAATGGCTGTTAGAACCATTGAGATGGGAAAGTGGGAGAAGGCCAAGTTTGATTTGGGGGGAGATGACAATTTGATTTTTGGGGGGAGTGGGGTAGTTCCCTGGCTGGGAATCGAACCGGGCCATGGTGTTGAGCGTGCCGAAGCCTAGCCACTTCATTACCAGGGAACCCCCCGATAATTTGATTTTTAAGAGGTTCAGCTTGTTGAAATGTCTGTGGACATTAAGAGATGATTATCAGTTGACATTGGAACCCAAGGGTATGGAGTTTTCATGAGAGATGTGGACTGGAGATGGGAGAAACATCCAATGCCCCAAGGGCAAGAAGGTGGCCTAGTGAAAGCTGGTCTGTATCAGTGCCTTCCTGAAGGACAGAGATGTGACCTGTACTCAGAGCTCACTGCTCAGAGGATCCCCAGGCGACTGTGTCCTTGACTACCAAGGCATTTATCTCACATATTCTTTGTGGCTCTTTGGTTCTGATGTAATGCCTTTATGGCCTATATCACTTTCTGAAATCAATTTTCTTATCATGACTAGTATGTTACTAGTACAAACTGAGGGGAGAATTACACTGCTAAATAGAAAAGGAAAATCATTTGTAAATTTGGAAAGAAGTACTGTAACTTTATTTTACTTGAATATTATTTTCAATGCCACATATTTTGAAAGATAATAATTTTTTCCCTTACAATGTAAGCATCTCTGAAGGAATTCTTCTTAAGGAATGATAGCGACAACATTTTTAAGGACATAAATCATATTTATGTGCAGAATTAGTTGGATTATTTTTTTCCTTTCTTACCCTTCAAAGATGTTGCGTGGTAGATCACAAAGAAGAAAAAAACTGCCCTGCACTGCTGGTCACAGTCGGAAAGCACAGGCTTTGCTTCTCATTGTAGTGTTTCTGCTTTCTGTCTTAGTGACTTTAATGAGGTTTCTTAATCTCTCAGAGTCCCCTTATCAAGGTACTATGGAGACAGTAATAATGCCGCTCTATGCTGCACAAGATTGAGAGGTTCAAATGTAATAACATGAAAATCACAGTAAACTACAAGGTGTGATAGGAATGTGAAGGGTTTTCAATCTCTTCGGCGTCACATCTGTCCACTGAAGGGATCTAGAGTTTCAGGTTAGCCCTGTGGATTTAGGACTGTTAGAAGTAGATCAGACTTGGATCAATTCACTTCTCATTTGGATCTGAATTCTGCTTAGGCCACTGTAACACTCTTCCGTCCACTTCTGAAAGCCTCTCATGTGTGGCTAACGTTGGAAGAGGAGAAGGAAGAAGTAGATGAATTATACCCGAAAAGAATGGGAGGCAGAGACAAAATGGAGAAGATCAGATAATGCACGAGACATTTCTGATAAATGAATTTATTACCCCATGAGGCCTGTGCATATTCGTAGACTTTCATGATAGAAATGTTTAATTTATATTCTGTATGTCTATGTTCTCCACACCCATGTCCTTTCTAGACTACACTGGAACTTCTTAGAGGCTAGGAAATAAATTTTGTTATTTGTTTGTATGGTACATTTAAAATTACTGCAAGTAATTAGATGCATAAGAAATTGCTATAGCAAAGACATATGTCTGCTTCAAAAGCATGAGAGTATAATATGACAGGAAGGTACCAAAAGATCTTTAAAATGAAGGAATTAAAAGAGTTTGTATTGGTTGATTTTCTGCGATAATGCTTAAGTAGAATTTTACGGTTAGTACATACAGCATGAAACTTTATGTAGATATTTTCAGGGGGAAAAATCTCAGCCTAAAGATATACTTTAAAATTTGGAAGTTTTTTTTTATCTTTGCTGAGTTTTTCTTAATTTTTACATGGCCTCATGCCAATTTTATTAGAAAGCTTGAACAGCAGTTTCTTAATGTAATGGGTTTAAAACTTGTGTTCATTGTACACTAAAACTTGTAGAAGCAAGAATTTAGAGCATGAGTTTGCTTTTAATATGCTGAGAGCCTGTAACTTTGAATATTAAGCTGTATTTTCATGATAATAGCATTATAAGATAGTACGATTGTATTTTGAATGAATATTGTTTTAAAGACACTTTAAATACAGTCACCCTTTGTTTTCCTACTTCTGTCTGATTCTTTGAAGCAATGTAGTGTATGTTTATTCAAAGCCGACGCTGGCTCCAACTTAAGGATGTCTTTGGTTGGTTGGGTGAGGATGAGGAGCCCTCTCTGGGAGCTAAAGATAGATTCACAAGTGCATGTTCATTGCTTTAGTTGGGAGGGATACCCAGCGGTCCCCTTGTTTCACATATGTCTGTTCATTTTTTTGGATGGTCTTTTTAAATATGATATATGAAAATGATAAAGGTTCACTTTTCTTTTTTCCCCGTCCCACAAATGTCAGTCCTTTTGAAATAATCAGCCTGCTTTTCTTTGTGCTCGTTGAAATGAAACTCCTCTTTCACTGGACGTACGTGTGTTGCATTATGACATGGGTTAAAGTGGCGAGTAAGTAAGCACCAAGTGATAGGAGGACTCCAGCAAGTTTACTAAATCCTCACTAAGTTTACTTACCTCACTTGGCAAATATTGACTCTGAGCCTGTTTATGGAGTCACATCATTTGGGAGCACTGTTAAAAGTTGTTGTGTATAGTCCAAATATTGATTGACTTTTCTTGTTTTAGTTCCTTATTTTCGCAGAAATTTTCATCATGAGTCCAGATTTATCAGCAGAACTGAGCCTTGCACATAATTTTTTTCTTAAAAGAGTTTTGCAGTTTTCTTTACCTTAAAGAAGAAAAAGCCCATGACTAAGTGAGATGAGGTTGAAGGCAGTTTCGTCAGTGAATTGGCATTTTCTGTGCACACAGTGATCTATTAGGAAATGAAACCTATTAGGAAACAGCCTCTGTGCACACAGTGGTCTATCAGGAAATGAAGCCTAGATAGACTTGACTTTGACAGAATAGTTCTTCCTCTTAGAAAATGTAGATTTTTTTTTTTAGTTGCTTGGAAATATAGAAGCATTTGAAAGGCAAGTCTTGATGTAAATGTTCCCCTGTGATTTTTTTCCCTACTTGTGTTCCCTTAATTCAGAAGGGAATGAATGGATCTTGGGATGCCATTCTAAGTGAGAGAGAGAGAAAAAATTGTGTGTGTGTGTGTGTGTGTGAGAGAGAGAGAGAGAGTGAGTGAGTGAGTTTTAGGTAAGCAGTGGTAAGTTTCTGTCTGAATGAGGAAGTTCAAAATAAATTTGAAACATGATAAATTATATGTGATTTGTATTCTGAGTCTGTGAAACCAGTACAGCCTAACCAGGTGACTCAAAACCTGCCTGAAGGAACAATTATCTCGTCACTCTTTGGCCCTGTGAGGTTTCCTTCCTGTTTATCAGACACGTTTATTATGTTTTGTGTGAATTTAACAAAATCTGGTACCTATTTTTAAAGAGTAGGAAATGGAACAATTATAGATGAAACAGTTTTCTTTGCTTTGCTGACCTAGTTTTGTGGTGAATTCTGTCCTCCAGAGATAAAGTAGAAGTTGGTTTTCTGTAGGAAAAAGATAATATTACTCTTGAAAACAGCCCCATTTTTTTCTTCAGTCATCTCTTTAGATCATTCTGTAGTGGATGAGGAAGAACAAGGAAATATAAGTTACTTTGGTACAGAATTACAGAATTGAAAGTTTGTCATAAAATAGCTCTGTTTGTTATAGTTGGAAGATAAATTTTCTTTTTGTTGGTTTAAGTCTGAACTCTTAAAATATTGGCTTCATAATCCCTTCACTATGAAACAGATGGAAGTGATTGTGGTTTCTATTGTTGTTGAAGTATAAGTGCTCCCAAATGTATACATCCAAATGAGCGCCCGTCAAAACAGTCTTTTTGAAAGGACAGATTTAATTATCCTGTCCATATATTTTTTCCAAACACTGACACTGATCAGTATATTTATTCCAAAAATGTCATCACTCATCAAAACATTTTGCCCCTCTTCGTTTGGAGTTATCTTCATCCTTTGTGGCAGTTCTTTAGAATAGGAGCCAACCATTTTTGTTCTTTGCTTGTTACAACAGAAATCAGTATTCATTGTAAAGTCTTCAGGAGATACAGATAATACTAAAGAATCACCCTTAATCCTACCATCTGTTGATAACCGCTGTTAACATCTTTTCAGACCTGTTTCTGGGCGTACTTATTTACCCTCAGTTTGACATTTTCAAAAAAATTTACAAATTTCTCCCCGCTCCTTTTAAAACAAATGCCATTTTCTTACCCGATTTTCTCATTTTTATTTCAAATATATTGCGACTGATTTTCTTATAAGCTTAAAATTTGATCTGAAGGCATTTAAGAAATGGGAACTATATGAGCACATATTAAAAGTTAATTTCCTTTACTAGTTAGTGTGTTACATAAATAATTGCAATAAATTCTGACTCAGTATATGATTTATCAAGTTTATTATCTTAAAGAAAAAAAATTCCTTTTTTTGAGGAGGCGTGGTTTTGTTTTGTTTTTTCCTGGCTGCATTGATTTTTTTTTCTTTTTTACCATCTTAAACTCCCCCTTTTTTGTAGTTTCATATTTTTTTGGTGTTGTGGTAAAAATAACATAAAATTTACCATCTTAATTTTTTTTTTTTTTTTTTTTTGCTTTTTGGTATGTGGGTAGCTCCCTGACTGGGAATCGAACCTTAATTATTTTAAATAGTGTGAAATATATTCACATTGATGTGAAAAGAACTCCAGATTTTTTCCATCTTGTAAAACTGAAACTATACCCATTAAACAGCTCCCCATTTCCTCCTTCTCCCAGCTTCTGGTAATCACCATTCTAGTTCCTGTTTCTATGAATTTGACTGCTCTAAGTACCTCACATAAGTGAAATCATACAGTATTTGTCTTTTGTGATTGGCTTTTTCACTTAGTTTAGTGTCCTCAAGGCTCTAACATTGCACTGCAGGTATATACTACACTTTCTTTACCCATTCATCTTTCCTTGGACAGTTGGGTTGCTTCCACTTTTTGGCTATTGTGAATACTTTTGCTATGAATATGGGTGTGCAAATATATCCCTGAGACCCTGCTTTCAGTACTTTTGGATATGTACCCAGAAGTGGAATGGCTGGATCATATGGTAGTTGTATTTTTAATTTTTTGAGGCACCTCCATACTGTTTCCTTAGTGATTGCACCATTTTACAGTCCTACCAGCAGTGCACGAGGGTTTCAGTTTGTCCGTATCCTCACCAACACTTATTTTCTGTTGTTTGTTTGTTTGATTTTTGAATAGTGGCCATCCTAAGGGGTGTGAGGTGAGAAAATACCAATTTAAAAATTATGTAAGTAATACTGAAATAACTTTTCCTTGTAAAAAGTCAAAACAGGATAGTTAAGGTAATTATCAGATTCTCATTGTCTCCTTCCCTCTAAGCCCCTTCTCAGAGTAAGCCTCTGTTATCAGTTTGGAGCGTTCCCCTCCAGATTAGAAAGGATTGCTGTGTAAAATACATCTACTGTACTGGATGCCCATTTTGGGAGGAGGGCATATCTTTTAATGTATCAAGAATATGGACTCATTTATTTTCCCTTTATTTTAAATTCAATTTATGACACATTACCAACGACAGCAGTGTAGCCTGATTTGGGCAAAATTGTTGATTCTGTTCATCATTTTGTTTTACCCTAAATTCTTTTACATAGTTTTTTTTTTGTTTTGTTTTATGTACTTTTTTTTAGAACAAGAATAACCTCAAAAGTACTGTCAGTTTTCATAGATCTTTTTGAAAAAATCCATTTCAGATTTCTACCTCTTAAATAGCTGAAGAGAATCATCAGATTAAAAGCATTTTGTTTTTAAATGAAAAATGCTTTCAGATGGAAATTATTGCAGAAAAGATTTATTAAAGATCAAAGAACAGTAACATTTGGAGGAAAATACTATACAATTGTGCCTCATTTCCTGTAAATAAGGGAATATCTAATTTTAAATGGCATTTACATTAAAGTGTCCCCAAATACATTTATTTTCCACAGTGATAAAAATAAAAATGATCTTATGCAATGACTTTGGGAACAGCTGCACATTTTAATGTGCAGGTTATATGACAGCTATGTTATCTAACAGCTAAAATGCAATAATTAAAACATTACATTAGGTTAATTTATGCAGTTTTGGATACCAAATTATTTTGAGTAGGTTATCATTAAAGCCCTATCTGACTCTGATATTAAAAGGGAACTTTTTGACTAGGAATGTGTTGTTTGTTTTTTTTTTTAAATTATTATTTTTTTTAATGTGGGTAGTTCCCTGGCTGGGGATCGAACCCAGGCAGCAGTGTTGGGAGCACTGAAGCCTAGCCACTACACCACCAGGGAACTCCCAGGAATGTTTTTAATATTAAAGTAGCAACTATGGTTTATGGTTGCCTATGTTTGCTCCATATAGAGATCATATGTACTTATGGGCATATCTGAAAAGATTGTGGTGTTCAGAAATCATCCTCATGTTCCAAGCCTTTGGTTTCGTTTCTGCTCTTTACAGATGATGTTCCTTGTGGCACTGAGTCTTAACATTGATCTGTTGCGTGACCTTGCTAAAAAAAAAAAAGGCGGGGGTGGGGGAGCAGGCAGGCAAGCAGGCATAAACTTTCTGATTGTTGATTCTGCCTTCTCTCTGCAGTTGTTTCCCAGAATTTCAAGTTGTGGTGGATTATTTCTTTTTCCGTGTCACTTCTGTCCCTTGTCTGTTAGTGCACTTATCACAAGTGATGTAATCATTTGTTTATCCACTTTATTAGATTGTGGAGGCAGCCAGATCTCATTGTCTTGGAAGTCTGTTAGAGAGTTTCATTAGAGAGTTGTTTTGATGTTGTCCTTTGACTGTGTGGCTTGTAGGGCCATTAAATGAGGTCAGAAAACTCAGAGATAAACAGGTTTTGGAGAAAGAGAATTCATTAGGAGGTAGAAATTGAAAAACCTGGTGACATGTCTGTGTGAATTAATCATACAGGCCTGAGGCTTAGGGAGAGAATGGAGCTGGGAATACTGATATGGGCATCAATAGCATAGGGTGAGAGTTAAAGGCTTAGATTTAAAAGAAATTGCTCTGGAGTGAGAAGAGGAGGGGTTTAAGGACTCATTAACTTTGGAGAGATGGGCAGAGGAAGAGAAGGCCCAAAAGTAGAGCAAAAGAGTGCCCATGAAGCTTGTAGAATGGAACTAGAGTAGAATCTTGGAAACGAAGAGAGAGATTGAACATAGGGAAGTGGTCACCAGTTTTAGGGTGCACCTGAGGCGCCAGATGTCCCTTGGAGTTTGGTAACTTGGAGGCCATTGATGGCCTTGGGAAGAACAGTTTTAGGTACCTTGAGTAGTAAAGGGAGGAGGGAATAAAGTAGAGAAAACAAACAGAGTCTATCATTCTAACTTGGTGTTGAAATATAACAGACATCCAGAACAGTGCATAGATCACAAGTGCATTTTTACAAACTGACCATACTAGTGTACTTAGCACTCTAGAAGTCCTCATGGCCCTTTTAGTCACTCCCTAGCTTGCCAGGCGCACCCACTATTTTGCCTTCTAACCATGGTCTATTTTAAAAATAAATTTGTCAGTGGAGGGAGATAGGATAGATAGGGTGGTGGTTAGAAAGGGCATTAGGGATGGAGGGTATTGGTTGTGTTTTGTTTAAGATGAGTAAGATTTTCTTGAATGCAAGTAAATCCCAGAACTTTTCTAGTGGGTGTCCAGTCACTCTTTCTTTTTATGTTAGGACAATTTTCACTTCATTCTTTTAGATGTTTTTAAAAGCAAGCATGTTTGAGTGTTTAGACAAATTAGGTTGAATAACTGTTCCCCCAGCATCTGCTTGTGGAATAGTGAGTTTCTAAACTTAGCTGATTATTGGAATAGTCTTCGGTCCCTCTTAGGCTTCCTGAATGAGATACTCTGGGAATCTGTGCTTCTAAAAAACTACCTAGATGATTCTGGAACCTCATGTACACAGGCCTGCAAAGCAAGGGTTACATTTTATCAAAAAAGAAAGCGGGGCAGATTTTAAATGGAAGGTATAATAAGGTAAACAGAATGGTAATTGTGGGAGAATAAAAGGTTAGCCTTTTATTCTCCATATTCTGGATTCTCCATGAAGTTGGAAAAGAAAGCCAATTACAAGGGTTTGGAGACCCACTATTATTAAGCATCCTTGAATAATTCTGAAGGTAGTTTTGCTGGAACACAATGAGAAAGTGGTCTTGGAGCTAGAGTTCGGGGCGTTACATTTTTATTTGCAAAATAAGGACAGTTTACTCATTTGATTTGAGTGTTTATGACCTCACCAGATTTATATCTTGATTAATAGTGCCCAAGAATCTGCCCTTGCTGCTGGAGCTGAAGGCTAAATTCAATCTTATGCCTGAGTCTTAAAAAAAATTTTTTTTTTTAATTGCGACCTGAGTCTTTTGAGTAAACTGATAAGCTTCCTGGAAACTCTAAGGGCCTGGACCATGTCTGTTTAAGCGTGTGTCCTTTTTAGCACTGTGCCTGACACAGAATAGTTAAGCAGTAAATATTTGTTTCTGAAATAAAGTTGTAGTTGATCTCTTCTAATTGTTATATTACCCTGGTTACGTTGCCAGATTTGTTTTGCTCTTATCAGTCCTTGAGCTTCAGTGGAGAGAGTAAGAAGCGAAAACCTTTAAAACAATGGTGGCCTACCCCTTTATAATATTTCTTGCTAGGGTCATAGCTAGCCAGCTGCCAATCCTGGTGCTCAGTTTCCATGGACAGTTAAGCCTCCTGAGGACAAAGTAAAGCAACAGTTAAAAGAGAGAGAGTCCAAAGGTCTAAGGTGGAGAACATACCTTGATTTGCAGAGCTAAGGGTCAGCAACTCACCTTCGTTTGAGCCAAATTTTAGTTTTCCCTGTGACTATGTACCTCTTAACAGCTATATTAGTAACTTCAGGTAAGCCAACACATTAGGGTCCTTAGTTTGAGACCCATAACTAACTAAATTTCAGGTGAGGCATCTAGTAACTGAAGGGTGCACTCCATAGGATAGGCTAGATCTAAGCAACACAGCCTTTGGTTCTAGTTAGTCTGTAGCTGTAGCTTAGCGCTCACTGAAGATGCAGCCCTGAACAGAGTGGGCTTGGCTTTGGCTAGCAAGCCATTTGATCCAAAATTGAACATATCTGATGAACCCTGGGAAGGTGCATGTGTACTCACTTTTTGAGCCAAGCCATCTGTGAGCTTGGCAAACAAGGATTCTCAAGGGCTGTCACTGGGACAGTGAGTGTTCAGGCCATGGGGATGTGCAGTCTAGAGGTTCGAGCCCTTCATCAGAAAAGGCCCAGGGGAGATCTCGCTTTCCAGGAGGAATTTTCAGTCTGGTTGTACCATAGTGGGTCAGGACCCCTCATGGAGAGAGGCCAACTTTGTGTTTGCATCTTACAAGGCAACCTAACAGGAATGCCCATAGGAGAAAAGGTGAGAAAGCCAGACCTTTAGTGATTATGACCCCGATCCCTGAAGTGTGTGAAATCTCCAGAACATCTGACTTCCAGATGAGTTTTCTTTTTCTTCCTTGGAGAGACAAAAGATCGAAGAAGGTGCTTTTTTGCCCCCTCTTTTGCCCTCACACTTAACCTATGGGTGATCTATACCCATTTGAACAGCCTTTTCTGTCTTAAATTCTGCTATTGAATGAGTTGGCCTGAATACTCACTATGAATTCCAACTGATTATGATGGCCACCCAGCAGGAGTCCAGTGTCCACAGTTCTCACTAGTGCTAACATCTGGTCTGGGTGAGGTGGGATGGGGTAGTCTTTTGCCAAGAGGAGCCCCCTTTGATGCCAGAAAGGAAAGTGAACCACCCAAGATGTTGGGCAGCACATGAGCATCATCAGGCTTGCCTGCCTGTGGACCTTTCACCTAGGCTCCTCCTGTGGGTTTCCATTGCACAGTCAGTGCCACCTGTTCCTTACCAGTCAGGTGTGTGGCTGACTCCTTCCTAGGAATGACCCCTGGCCTGCAGTTTCCACCCATATCTTGGCATGAATTTGGCCTGATTTCTTTTTGAAATATAGGTGTGCAAGTATTCTTTTGGAAATATAGTTTACATACAGCAAGATGTGCAGAGTTTAAGTTGTACAGATCTTACAATTTGAGTTTCCACAAGTATATACACCTTCTATAACCCACATCCCAATCAAAATAGATAATTTCTATCACCCCCAAGAAGTTCCCTTGTGCCCCTTCTCAGCAAGTCCACCTTCCCCATGCTTCAATCGACTATTCTGATTTCTATCACTGTGTATTAGGTTTGAGGCCATGGATTTTAAAACATACATATTTTCTTAAAATCTGGATGGTGAAAAATGTTACCAATAATATTTATTAAAGTAAATCAGTGCTTCTCAATGCAGTGGATGCCTCCCAAGTCTAAGGAAACTTGCTAGTGTCTGGAGACATTTTTGACTCCTGACTGGGGAGGTGGTGCTATTGGCATCTAGTGGGAGAGGCCAGGGATGCTGCTTAGCTGCCTACAGTGCACAGGATGGCCTTTCAGCAAAGAATGATCTGGCCCCAAATGTCAATAGTGCAGAGATTGAGAAATTCTGAAGTCAAGTGCTCTCTGCAAAGAGAATTGGGGCCCTGCAGAGTGTTAATCTGTGGATCTCCCAGGCCTCTTGGGATGACGTTTGTTTTTCTCTTTTCTTTATTTGTGGAGAGCCTGCAGGAAATTGAAAGGGAAACTGCAGGAGGTGACTTTCTTAGGTGTTACTGCCCTGTGACCACAGTTCTTGCTGTGGAATGGGAGTGAGCATTGGATGTGGGGGGAAGACTAACAAAAGAAAAAGAAGAAGAAAACAACTTGGGCAATAAAGAGGCAGGCAGCCTAATAGGCCCTCTCCTGGGGTGCTGGGAAGGACTACTGACTGTGTCCGCAGTAGCTGGCTAACCTTTACCCTGGAAACAAAAGGAATTTGTAGTTAGCTATTATATATTGCCTTGAAGTTAAGACCTTTTAAGGTGAACACTTAATTCTTCATGGTGTGTTAATTATTTTTAAATCAGTTAAAGTAATAACCAGTCTTTTAAATAACTTCTAGCTCTTTATTTGCTTCTGAAATGTGGGAATTTCCTTTTTGTGTATGTAACTCCAGGCATACATTTCAACAGACATTTTTGTTATGTTTATCTAACATTATGTTTTGTAAGTATTAACGGAATGGCCTAGTCTTTCATATTACAGGCACTTCAGATCTCAGCAGTATGATTTCTGTGATGCTAAATCATGCTTAAGTAGTTAGGACAAGTCAACCACTCATTTATTTTTCACTTCTCCATCAATTCACACGGGCAATAGATAGTTATTGAGCATCGAGGCATAGTCATGGGCATTAGGAATATAGAGTAAGACACAGCCCCATCCTAATAGGGAGAACTTGATAGACATAAATGGATAAATAATAAAAGAAAAGCAACAAATTTCCCTGCTCTTAAGTAGTTATACAAAAAGACAAAGCAAGTATAGAACATTCTAGGCATAGGGAACAGCAGGTGCAAACTCATGAAGCTGGGAAATAACATGGGAGAAATATAGGGAGTTCAAGTTTTGTGGGAGAAAGGTAGAGTGACAGAGATCATAATGGGCCTTGTTTGGCCCATAGGAGAGTCCTAGGTAATAAATACTGGAGGATCTCAAATTAGGGTGGAAGATAATCAAGTTTGCAGATTAGAAAGGTCATTCTTTTGCATTGTGGTGGTTTGAGTCATCAGAAGGCCAGGTGAGCAGTTAGAATGCTGCTAAAACAATCCAGGAAAGAAATGAGGGCCCAAAGGAAGATTGTACAGGGGGGATAGAGAACGTGAATTGAGATCATTTAATAAGCAGAATTCACAGAACTTAATGACTAATAGGATGGGGCTGGTGGTGAAGATGACCTCAGAGTTTCTGATCAGGTTCTCTAGTTTGGCGATAGTGGTAGTACCGTTCCTGAGAGAGGAAGTAAAGGAAGAAGCGCAGGCCTAGGGGATAAATGCTAGATGGTCAAGTGCTGTGTAGATGTAGGGGATTAGTGAGAAAAAACTTTCTGACTTGATTCCACAGCACACATCTACCCATCAGACTCAGTGTGGACTTGGAGGCATAGACAAGATCTTGATGAGCTGGTTTTAGACATGTTTGGTCTGGGGAGCTGAGGTCCCATCTAGGTGAAAATGTCCAGAAGTAATAGGGTAAGTAAGTTGGGAACTCAGGAGAGAGAGCTGTGGACTGGACCTCCATATCTGGGAGCCACTGGCTTCATGCTGAAGCCATGGGTGTGAGTGACTCAGTCAGGGAAAGCAAGGCACAGAGAGACTGAGTTCAGGAACTGAGATCGGAGAGACCAGCTCTGGATGGGAATGGAAAGGTAGAGCTTCAGAGGTTTGATTATTAGAGTTACAGAAATAATCTGCACTCTGTTGAGTGAATTACTAGGTAAGATCATTAAAAATGCCTTTCCTTGTTGTGTGGGTGAGAGAGATTGAGATTGAGATTGAGACTTTGACAATTTTAAATTTATTCCATAGCATTTTCTCTTATTATTTCTAAAAGTGCGTATGTGTATGTGCATGTGTGTGTGTGTGTGTGTGTGTGTGTGTGTGTGTATGAGGGCTTTCCAGAAAAGATGCAGCCATAAATGCCTCTATTTTTCATATTACGTGGCTGGATAGTATCTGTACAGCCCTCGTTTATCTTTTATTTTATTTAAAAGGCCAAGTAGAAACACTTGGGAAAATTAAAGGTGACCTGAAATTTTAAGTCTGTGAGAACATGTTTTGTAGATTCTGACTTCCATAAAACTTCAGGAATACATTTATTTCTCATAAAGCACTGTAAGCCTTTCAGGGTAGGAGTGGCTGAGGTTACGAATATGCTCATGTTATTTCACATTCAATTTGTAGCATTGAGAGAAGGCTTAAGATTGCTTCTGTGTTGCAGGTAATTCAGAGATCTGTTGGGCCGGCCAGCCTGAGTCTGCTCACCTTCAAAGTCTATGCATCACAGAAAAAGGACTCAGCTCACAAAACTTCTGTGAAGGTTAATGAGGTAACATGCTGTTCATGCTGGGATATATTTTGAACACCTGATTTACTTGCTATAGGAAGTATACAAATTGTATATCAGGAAGGTAAGACATTTTAGAGGATATTTAATAGGAGGAAAATATATTTCCTTTTAGTTCGTTTTTCTTTGTGGAAAGCAACTAAACTGACTTTTTCAACAGATAAAATTTAATTGTTTGTACTTAGCTTAAGGCATAACACTTCCTCTATTTTTAATGGGGAATCTGCAGTGTCCCAGTACATGTAAGCACAGCTCACTTTTAAATGATCTGCCTGCTTCTAGACTGCTTATCTAGCCAAGAAACACTTGCATTGTCCCTCTCTAAAAAAGGCCTAGCCTCATTCTGCTTCTTGGCTGGAATAGCGGCTCATAAGTAATGCTTAATAAATACTAAATAAATAAAATAAGAAATCTTCTGTCCATTGTTTATATTCTTATTTTTTATCTGTGCTTCCCACTGATATTTTGGGTATTTGGTTTCTGTTGACTTTGAATATAAAGTGACATAAAGATCTACCTTCAGTCATGAGCAGGGTTACTTGAACAGCGCTTACATGAAGCCAGTTTGCTTATCTTTTGCCCTTCACTCTCTTCTTCTCAGGTCCTGAGACAGTGGCATTGTAGAGCATGAAGAAGGCAGCCACTGGGAGCTATGAAAAATTTCTTCTCTGGGTGGGGAACATAACTGCTGTCCTGCTTTGATTAGCCCCAGACTGATCATTTGAACTAAGTGACATGCTCTTCAGTTACTCTCAAGCTTTTATCCCCGCTCCAACCCACCCTTTAGAGTAACATTATCCCTTTTCCAAGCTAATCTAAGGTGGGATACCAAATTCCAGTATCTAAAATGGACAAAGCGGGGGCTGTTTTGTCTGCTACCAGTGAAACATAGCCCTGCCCTTTTGGCTTTGGCCTTATTGATTAAGGAAGTAAGTAAAGTGTAGAGATCCTCTGAAGCAAGGTTCAGGGTGCACATAACCCTTAGAGTCCCTGCAGTTCATGACTTACTTAAAATATGATGCTTACAAATCTGATCATTCATTATGTTATCTCATTAACTCTAGCACTTTTTTATTTCTTTTGTTTTGTTTTTTAATGCAGCTTTCACTCTACTCCGTTCCCGAGGGTCAATCTAAATATGTGGAAGAGCCAAGGACTCAACTCGAAGAAAGCATCTCACATCTCCGACAATATTGCAAGCCATATACAAGTTGGTGTCAGGTACAGCTCTTCTGAAAACGGAGTGCACGCATTTCTCTTTAGAGCAGGCATGTCCAACCTGCAGCCTAGGACAGCTTTGATTGTGGCCCAACACAAATTCTTAAAACATTATGAAATGTTTTTGTGACTTTTTTTTTTTTTTTTTTTTTTTGCTTTTTGGTATGTGGGTAGCTCCCTGACTGGGAATCGAACCCAGGCCGCAGCACTGACAGCGCCAGCGCTGAAGCCCTAAGCCACTACACCATCAGGGAACCCCCGTGTGACTTTTTTTAAAGCTGTCCTTAGTATTAATGTATTTTATGTGTGGCCCAAGACAGTTCTTTTTCTTCCATTGTGACCCAGGGAAGCCAAAAGGTTGGACACCACTGTTTTAGCATCAACAGTGAAAAATCTATATTGGCTGCATGTTTTCAGAAAAAAGCACTATAAAGGACCCTGACTTAAGAGTGCCCAACTTACAAATGTTCATCAGTGCCATCTTGGAGGTGGGGGGTGGGGATGGAGCAGAAAACCCTAGCTTCCTGATGGTGGCTATTGCCATAGCTGCACAGAGAATTTCCCTCCCACTGGGCAGCATTTGGTACCTTGACTAGAGAGTAGAGGGGTGGTAAGTATCTCGTTGGTCACAGCTCTGAAAATGTTATTGTCTACCAGGAGAGGATATGAGGCTGGAGCTCTAGTAGAAGAAAAAGGTCATAATGTAAACATTTATATCAAATTTGGGAAGCTCCCCCACCCCGAGATTTAATAAATCAGCACCACTTTATTTATTTTTTATTTTTTAAAATTATTTTTATTTTTCAATTACAGTTGATAAATCAGCACCACTTTAAGCAGGAATGGTTACAGAGCATTTTGAATGCTGAAATAGAAGGGTATATAACTAAAAAAGAGTGGAATTATATATTTGAGTACTAAATATTTGCCCCAATAATCAAAGAACTACCTATACAGATTGCTTCTGTCACTGCACAGATTTTAGATCAGACATTTGTCATTATGTTCATGAAAGCATTTCTGTAATTTTTAGCATCTAAAACCAAAGTTTATAATCTACAGAATGCTTTCTTGGGTTTTGATACATAAATTTCCTGTACTTGATCTTGATTTTGAAAGTTGGTAAAAATTTATAAAAAGTATATAGATGTGTGTGACATAGTGTAGATTTTCTTTGCTTGAGATATACAAACTCGGTTTCTATCCAGAACTTACTTAAAAAATTTTAATTTCCACTGTTTATATCAGTGCTGAACCAATTTAGAAAAAAAAAAATAGTAAGCATAGACTCTAACAACAGTATAAATTAGGCCATATACTTAAGTATCATAACCATATTATGGAGTTATGAAATACCTAAAGGTTTTATATATAATGTGTTATAAAATGCTTATACTTTATTCTCCTGTTCTGGAAGATTTTTAAACCATGTCCTGGTGGTAAAGATAATGTCAGCAAATTTATGAAAATATTTTTGTATCATGTAGGTATGACTTGTTATTTCTCTCTTTATTTTAGTTATAAAAGCATTTGTCTCTAGCTTTCAACATAAGGTTGCCTTTTGTTTTTATTTTTTTGTCTGTGCGTGATACTTATTGTACCAAAATATCTTTGGATGATAGAATAGTTATCAACATGTTTATTTGCACTACTTAAAAAATGTTTGTGATTGTAATGGTTTTATTTTCTTATAGAATAAAGTCTTCATGAATAAAAATATTTCTAATTCTTGGCTCCTTTTTTCAGGCCAACAATTTCTAACCCCTTTCTTCAAGAATTAATTTACTTTTTCTTCATAGTAAAAAGGTTATGCTAGCGAAAGAAGTGGACAGTCACTCTAGAGATTGATCTGTAGTTTTTCTTTTTTATGGACAGAAAAAAAAACCAATAATGGATTTTAATTAAGTGATAGTTAGTTTGTTATGTTCTTTATGTCCTCCCCCAGATTTAGCATTTATTATTTAAGGCCATTTAACAGCATTAGGATAACTTGTTCTGACTTGAACTAAATTAAATAAAACTGATTCTTTTCCAAGTGTCAACTGGTTCCAAACCCTTCTGATACCTGTATATCTCTTCCCGTCTTTGCTGTAGGCTTCTTGAAGATGAGTACTTTCAGGCTAGTGCCTTGTTTTCTTTAGGATCATCTGATATTCATGTAGAAAGCCTTTTTGTTGTTGTTGATTTTGTTGTTGTTAAGAAATTGTTAACATTTCATTTGCTTCAGGATTGGGGTAAGTATCTTTCCAAACTTAGATGTAGACTCTTCTGTCCCATTAAAGCTGGTCATTATTGTTTCAAATGGGCAATTTCAGATAGAGGCTCTAAAATCATGGCAAATCAGAAAATAATATGAAAAACAGATTTATTCTCACAGGTAAAGGATTGCCACTTTAATTATCAAGGGGAGTGATTTTTTGTCCATTCTCTTCCATTTTAATTGAGAATGAAAAGGTTAGTTGTTGAAACCATTCTACTTGAAATCTGTGCTTCTTGTGGCAATCAAAAACCATTCTGCTGAGCAATTTGTGGTGAAAGGAAAATTACAAAAGGGAAAAGAGAACACAAAAACAGACTCTGTTCAAAAAGTATTGATACCATGGTAATTTATTTAGTAAAGACAAGTATATTTATTGTTACTTTCTAATTAACAAAATGTTCTCATTCATTTTCTTTTCACCTTTTTAGGAAATATACTCCCAAACCGAGCCCAAGATGCAAAGTTTGGTTCATTGGGGGTTAGGTAAGTTGATTTTTAATAAGGCATAATCAGGTTTGTTTTTTTTTAACATTAGAATCTTTAACCGGGGTTTCAAGGATGGGCTCCAGGAGATGTGTGAATTCCTTAAAATTGTATATAGAATTTTAGAGCTATGTAGGTTTTTTGGGAAAGACAGTCTTTTCATCATATTTCAGAGGATTAGTGCCCTTGACCACTCAGGTAAATCTCTTCAAGGTCATTAGGATTGTTGGGCCAGCAAATGCAGAGACACTGGATTTTTTCAATTTAAATCTGTTCCAGGTACAATGCCCCTAATTCACGCTAACCCACACTAACTCATCAATAGTTTTTCAGAATCAGGAGAGCTATTAATAAATTTTATAGAAGTTTAGAGGCAGGAAGGAACTGGGTTGATGTCCCTAAGAAAGGCCTTATTGTGTAATTAGAAGAATTCTTATATTTTTCATTGTTTTTCATTGTCCTTGATTATTTTTCGCATCCACTTAATACAGCCCCTCCTAAACTGGGCTCACAGTCTATGTTTGACTAAGCTCAGTCAGTAACTGGTAATGTATTTCATTGTCCTTATTGGGCATCTCAATAAATAGATCTCTTGTTTTTACAAGTGTGTGTTTCCATGATGGAATAACATAAACATGAGTATAGTTATTTTTTTGTGAAGATCATCATAGAGTATTGATGTACTGATACCCCTGAAACTACCAGATAAATAATTTTTTTTTACTTGAAGAAAGATATATTAATAGCCTACCAGTTCTTTAAATTATTCATATATGTTAATAAGTAACATCTACATTTTATTAATTTCATAAACATTTACGTATTTAGTGCTTATGTGCAAGAACTAGTCTAAGTGCTTTAAAAATACTATTAATTTATGTATAATCCTCATAACAACCCTGGCAGTTAGGTACTTTATTACTTTTATTTTTTTTACCTGAGGAAACTAAAGAACTCCTGATCTTTATATCTGTACATGTGGGACTGAGAAGTCCTCTTCATCGTCACCTGTCATTTCCCATTGATTTATGGCAGTAGGCATTATTTGCAATATGCATTTTTTCATCCCTGGGACTCATAGTTACTGCAGAGGCTCTTAAGAAGAAAAGTTCCATTGTGAGTTGTATTGTTACCTGCCATTTCCCAGTAGTCACAGCCAAGACATGTTACCAGAAGCTGGGCTTTGGCTTCAGTGCAGTCTTACAGCCTATCTTCTTTCCCATTTCTTTGTGGTTTACCCACTCCAGTTCAGCTCACAAGGCCATCTGGTTGTCCTGTCAACTGCTCTATGTGCATGCCTAAAATTGAAGACATTAGTGCTGATAGGCAGAAATAAAGGGAAGTAGAAAATTATTTCAGATGACCCTCACAAGAAGATGGAAAATTAAAACTAGGTTAAAGACAAAATAAGTAAAAGACCAGACAGGAATTAATGCCAACTACACAAGGCCTGTAGTGGTATTTAAAGTGATCACCACATTTCCAGAGAGCCCAGGAAAAGGAAAATGGGCATGTATCTGTTATTATCTGTGGGAGGGAATTACTGAGTATTCCAATTGGTTCAGTTTCACATACGTTTGTTAAGTCACCATCGTGGCAGGCATTTGAAGACTGAGGCTGATTAAGACAGTGTTCATAACCACTGCATATAATAAATTATTCAATATTAGTGCAAACACTGACAGTCACAGACCACTATCAAAAGTATAGAGGAAGAAGACTAGTTTAATAGAGATTGGGGATGTGGGAGCAGTCAGGGAAAAATTTCTGAGGTGAATCTTGAAGGAACAGAGGTAGCCACACCAAAATGTGGGGATGGGATTTGAGTGGCATTACACACGGAGGACACAGCATGATCAGGGCTTGGAGGTATGATTATTATTGCCTGTGCTAGAAACTGGAAGCAGATAGGGAGTGCTGAAGATAAGGTTGAAAAAGACAAGGCTTTTGGGAGTTCCCTGGTGGTGTAGTGGCTTAAGGCTTTGGCGCTGGCGCTGTCAACGCTGCAGCCTGGGTTCGATTCCCAGCCAGGGAACATGCAAAAAAAAAAAAAAAAAAAAAAAGACAAGGCTTTTTAAGTCATGACCTAGCTGAATCCATTTGTTAATTCATTCAGTTACCATCCACTCCTAACAGCATTTTTAATTAATTGTCTGTTGAATTAATATCCACTATTATCATGGAGGAAAGTAACATAGAAGTCTAAGCAATCCACCATTAAGGAGTGGATGTTCTCCTTGAGGAGACATAAACTACACCCCTGAATAATTAAACACAAGATACTATTGGATTAGGTACTGAATGATGGTATAGAGAATAAATACGATGGGACTTCAGAGGAAGAAGACATGTGAGTGGGCCAGTGAGCATAGGAGAGACTTTTCTGAGGAAGTAGGACTTAGAGTTGGCAGTTTATTTAGTGGATTGGCTCAGTGGAGGAAAGAAGTGGCTTCATGTGAGTGAGATATAAGGCATGATCAGGCATGACAAATAGGCTCACATTTTGCATTTATTTTATCCCTATCAGCAGTGACTGTTTCCCACATATACTTGCACTACAGGTTTCCTCCTTCATTATCCAAATTTATTCTGTTCTTGAGTTTGAATCAGTTCACATGGCAAAGGATACTTGTTTTCCTGAGTCTAATGTATTTGGTTCCTAAGTTTTAGAGAACAAGCAGCAAAGTTTCAGAAGGGATAGATTAATGCAAATCTACAGGCATACCTCCTTTTATTGTGATTTGCTTTATTGCGCTTTGCAAGACACTGCATTTTTTACAAATTGAACATTAGTGGCAATCCTGCGTTGAGCAAGTTTATTGGTGCCATTTTTTCAATAGACTTGGATGATGGTTAGCATTTTATAGCAATAAAGAATTTTTTAATTAAGGTATCTACACTTTTTTAGACACAATGTTATTTCACACTTAATACACTACACTGCAGTGTAAACCTAACTTTATACACACTGGGAAACCAAAAAATTCATGTTACTCACTTTATTGTGGTGGTCTGAAACTGAACCCTCAGTATCTCCCAAGGTATGCCTGTATTCCCTGTTTCTATGTTTGGATAACAAGTTTGGCTAGCCCTGTATTTGTATTTCTCCTCATGCGGTAGTTGATTCAGATCTGTTGACTTTAGGAACATGAAGGTAATTTAACATTTCTGTATTATCAGTAGGTTGTCAGTCCAAAAGTGTTTGGAAATTGGATACTTGCTATGTGAATAGTAAATGTATATATATCACACGAAAAGAATGTGTTGAAAAGAGGCATATTAGGAGGAAGCCAAGAATACATTATTTGAAAAGCATGTGATACTAATATATACTAGTTATATATAAGGGTTTTTGTTTGTTTTTTAATGAGCAATTTACAGAACTGTTTCCTGATGTGATTCTATTGTAGACAGCTATGAATATCTCCAAAATGCACCTCCTGGATTTTTTCCAAGACTTGGTGTTATTGGTTTTGCTGGCATTATTGGACTCCTTTTGGCTAGAGGTAGGTACAATTTTGTGTCTTTTTTTAAAAATAGGTCAAAAGGGAGAGATAAGACATATATTTGGTTCTTGCTTTTCATTTACCTATTTTCAGAATAATGAGTTGGATCCTGCGTATGGGCTTCTTTACATATGTATAATATAATTGATATGGTTATTTTCTTCAATATATTTGATTTTAACGGTATATAGAAATTGTAAAACTTAAATGAAAGAAATTGTATGAGGGCTGTCTGGAAAGTATCCAGCCATGTAACATGAAAAATAGGGGCATTTATGGCTGGATTTCTTCTGGACAGCTCTTGTATACACTTTGTTGAAAAAAGAAATTAGTTATCATTTATATGCACATTTACCTAATCAAATTAGTGTCACTCTTTGGTGCAGAAAGAGTGAGCTTTTGTTAACCAAAGTCTGTCATGCCTGACACCCTGTTCCCAAGTTTCACTGTTAAGATCAGGTTATAATCACAATAAATAAAACAGTGATTTCCTAAAATTTTTGATGTGTCAGCTTCAAACAGTGATGTTATAAAAATTTTAAAACACTTAAAAGCTAACAAGTGTCAACTTAAAAATATTACTACATTACACTGCAGGATTATAAAACATAGGAAGTGAAGGATGATAAAAGGCTTCACTATAGTGAGATGACTTGTCATGAACTACTTGAAGTTTCACTGATTTTAAAATTTAGACTTTACAAAAATTCCTAAAATGAGAACCTTATGAACCTTGGAATCAGACCCCTCTACTAATAGAGACTAGTTCAGTACACATTCCTCTGGTTTTAAAAACCTTTGCTACACATGCCTTGACTGTTACTTTAGAAATCTGGAGAAATGCTGTGCTGGTTCCACTCCCCCAGGCTGTGGGAAGAACTCCTATTGGCGTTTCTGTACCCTCCTCCCATCTTGTGCAGAGTATGTAAGAATTAAATTTGGAGTCGATTTTTACTAATTAACTTGCAAAAAATTACACCAACTTCTTTCCCCCCTCCTTTCTGTAAAGCTGCCCAGAAAAGCATTCCTGTCTTTATTCAGGTAGTGTTTGGAATTTATGAAGATCCCAAGGTCAGGGTCTTGGAATTTTGGCTCGTGTTAGGGAGTTGGGAATGTGCAATCAGTAGAGATGAGCTTTCCCCTCCCTCTCCACGGTTAGAGCACGTGGGGGAGTCTTGCAATCCTAAAGAAAGCTCCCTGTGCCATACGTGTATATTGTTCCCACACTGTCAAGTGTTTATCCCCCACACATCAATTGGGGTGACCAATTGATGTCTCTCCTGGGCAGAATAGCAGCACCAAGACACCCATCACTGTGGGTCCTAGGCCTTTGTTTTGGTTTGCTTGTTTGTTTATTTGTTCCTCTCATTTTTCCTTTTGCTGTGAGGGCTCAGTAGTATTAAAATAATTTAACACCTTAATTCTTTAAAAAAAAAAAAGACACACATGTGTATATACGCATGCGTACATACACGATAGCGGGTCTTTTCCTGTGGGTGCCGGGGAAAAGGGCCTGATGTGAACAATGTCAGGGAGGTCCCTAGGCAAGATGACAAGATGCCAGGTGTGTTTGTGGGTGGCCTGAATGGTTTGCAGGCCCCTTCAGGTAGATGGTCCCTTACGCTGGCAGCAGCAGGATGGACTCCGAAGGCAGACGGTCCCTTGTGGAAGGATTTCTTTCTTTTTTCAGTCTTAACATTTTATTCATTTATTTATTTTTTGTTTTTTTAAATTTTTTGTATGTGGGTAGTTAGTTCCCTGGCTGGGAATCGAACCCAGGCCACAGTGTTGACAGCGCCAGCGCCGAAGCCTTAAGCCGCTACACCACCAGGGAACTTTTTCATTTATTTTTAAATTTTGTTTTTTTTTAATAAAAAGTATATATTTAAAGATGTACAACATATTTTGATACATATATGTGCTTAGTGAAATGATTACTATAGCCAAGGTAATGAACATGTCTTATCACATAATGACCCCTTTTTGTGATGAGAGCACCTAAAAGCTCCTCTAAGTAAATTTTCAGGAAAATTATTAACTGTAGGCACCCTGCTACACATTAGATCTCCAGACGTATTCATCCTACATGACTATAACTTTGTACTCTGACCAACATCTCCCCGTTTCTCCCACCTCCCCGCCCCTGGTCACTACCCTTCTACTCTCTGCCTCTGTGTTTTTTACTTTTTTTGGATTCCACATGACAGTGAGATTATGCAGTTGATTTTTTCTCTCTCTGTCTGGTTTATTTCACTTAGCATAATGTCCTCTGCGTTCATCCATATTGTTGCAGATGGCAGTGTCTCATTTATCCCATTGTATATAGATACCACAATTTCTTCACCAATTCATCCATTGTCAGACACTTAGATTGTTTCCAAATCTTGGCTGTTGTGAACATTGGTGCAATGAACATGGCAGCACAGATATTTCTTCAAGAAACTGATTTCATTTCCTTTGGGTATATGAGGGCTGTCCAGAAAAACTCCAGCCATAAATGCCTCTCTCCTTTTTTTTTTTTTTTTTTTTTTTTTTTGGGGGGGGGGGGGGGGGGGGGGGGTGGTTTCCTGGCTGGGAAACAATATTTTTCATATTACATTGCTGGATACTTTCTGGACAGCCCTCATATACCCAGAAGAATTTTTGCTGGATCATATGGTAGAGTTTCTTGAACACATCTGCTAAGGTAGTCTGCCTCAGTTGATGAGGATGGCCATGGCTGAGGTGAGTGGGTGATCATTCCGAGGAATTGTGCCCAGCTAGACCACTCAAAGGTGCCATGTGGTTGTTGACCACTGTTGTTGCCTTCTGGTGGCTCCCCCACGCACTGGCAGCCAGTAGTTTCCCTCTGGCAGTGCTGATAGTTACAGCGTAGACCACTGGCTTCTTGGAGGTGTGGGCATGGAGATGGTGGAGGCAGGGGATGGCCCTTCCTTCCTGAAGCTCTGGGGCCCCCACACAATGTGTGAAGTAGTAGAAGCAGGAGGGCCAAGAGCTGCTGCTTATCAGCTTTCCTTAAGAAGTGAACAATGGATGGTTGGCAGGTTTGCTGCCCTTCACCTGGTCCTCACCTGTGTGAGCTACCCAGGTACTTAAAGAAAGCTTCAAGGGTACAGATGTGATCCCAGGCTTGTAACAGGCTTTTCTCGTCTGGAGTAATTATGTCCTGTCACTCAAGGTAATGGGACAGTGAGAGAAACATAAACTTATTCATAGTCTCTTCTCTTCTGTCACCCCAGTTCCATCTTTGGGGATTTGTCTGTTTAAAGTTTAAAACCAATAAAGCAACACTTCCATTATTTTAATTGTGTGAGTATGAATAACATACATTACACTAGCATCTGTACAACATCCCATGTAAAAACCCTGTGCCTCTCCATGGAGACTATTTCTCGAGTCAAGTCCATTTTGAGAGTATTGTCCTATTTCACCCTCTACCCGTTTTCTTAATCTCCTTCTGAGCTTTCTCCTAGCTCCCCATTCTGCTCTCCTCCTTTCCCCTGGGCTGCACATCCTCTCACAGTCTAGATGGAGCCTGAACACAGCTGTTGTCTTGGGATGTGACTCCACACTCTTAGGTTTGACCCCCATGTCCAGGTTCTTTTGTCATCATCTGCTTGGTTTGCTCTGCCACATTGTCGAACTACATGCTTAAGACACTTTCAAAAAAGCCTGTGCTGGTGGTAAACTTTCCAAGTCTGAAAATTGCTTTCTGTCCTCATACCAACTGATAGTTTGGTTGGGCATGGAGTTTCTTTTTCATCAAAACTTTGAAGGTCACATCTAGGTTCCCACAGAGCAGGATATGAGAGTCAGCAGCCACTCTGGGGGCTTGTTCCTTTTGAAGTGATTCGTATTTTTTCCTGGAAGTTTTGAGGATCTTCTCTTAATCTTCAGTGTTCTAAACTTCCTTGGTCAGGCATGTTGGTGGCTTGTAGTCTTCAGCTTAAGGAAGATACATATCTTGTATTTCTTTGAAACTTTACTCTCACTCTTTTTCCTTCGTGAACTAATATTAGTTAGTGATTGAACTGTTTAAACTGACCTTATATGTCTTTTATATTTTCTTGATTATTTTATTTTATTTCTTTTTTTTTTACTTAGTCATTTCCAAGAGCTCTTTTCTTGTTCTCTCAATGTTTCTTTTTCATAGAACTCTTCTTTTGATATATAGCTTCTTAAATTTATTTGATGATACTTAATTACAGGCTTAGTTTTGTTTTTAAGTTCTTCTGTTTCCTGTGGGGTCTTTTTTTTCTCTTTTTGTTTACCTTTTCTTTTACATTGCAGGCTTTCCTCAAATGACTTGTGATCCTTGGTTGTGCAGTCATGTTTAAGTGATCAAAATGCCAATAGGAACTTTTTGTGCATAGATGGGACTTGCTGGCAGGCAGATTCTACCTCAGGATGAGCTGAACAGGAACTTACTGTGGGGAAGGGTGCCTACACCCAGTGCCCATGTGAGGAATGCTCTGCTCTCAGGCACCCACATGCATGTGAACACACTCCAGCTATCTTGGTTCTCAACAGAAAATCCATGGCATTTCTTTAGAGAATTTTACATTTTTGCCCGGAGAGATGCCTGGCCATGGACAGTTTGGCACTGGGATGTTGTAGATGAAGGAGAAGGTCAACTGGTTCGCACACAGGACTTGCATTTGTCCCCCTCTCTTGACCTCTGGTTGCCCTCTCCACCCTCCATAATACCTGCCATCTCTGCGCTGCCAGGGCCACTCTGCTCCCTCCTCCACTCCAACCCCTCCCTCCTCAGAGGACTCCAAGGCCCTGTACCCTCTTGCTTCCATCCAACCTCCATTTTCTGAAAACTGGTTGATCCTACTTATTTGTCAGTGAACCCTCCACACGCTGTATCTTTGTTGTGGGTTTATTGTCTGTATGTTGTTTTGCTGTTATTATCATGGAGTATTAGAAAGGAGAGGGGAGGAATACTTGTGTTCAGTACTTAAATAGGAAGCCAGTTTATAAAAGAATATAAACATTAGAAACCAAAATTGTGTAGTTTCTTTTCAAAACAACCTGTTTTTCTGCTTCCTTAGAAATAGTGGTTCTCTTAAAAGTGTGCTGATGAAAGAAACCAGTCAGAAGGGCCACATATTATATAATTTCATTCAATCGAAATGTCCAGAGTAGGCAAATCCTTAGCAATACAAAGTAGATTAGTGGTTTCCTAGAACTGGGGGTGATAGAATAGGGGCAACTGCTAATGGATATGGGGTTTCTTTTGGGGGTGAAGAAAATATTCTAAAATTGATTGTGGTGATGGTTGCATACTTTGGTGAATACACTAAAAGCCATTGAATTGTACACTTTAAAGAGGTGGATTATGTGAATTCTATCAATGAAGCTATGAAAATGTGGTGGTTCTTCTTGGTACATTCAATATTATTAGGTACCTTCTCTGTCAATCTAGGACCAAAGAGGTCTTATTCAGTGTTAGATGTATAGGCAAATTGTGATGGTAAAGATGGAATCATCTGATGATGTCCACAACCTTTTATTTAATAGGTTCAAAAATAAAGAAGCTGGTATATCCACCTGGTTTCATGGGATTAGCTGCCTCTCTTTATTATCCCCAACAAGCCATCATATTTGTCCAGGTAAGTTAGACCCAGTAAGCTAGGATGTCCCTCATTCTTACTTATGTATGTATGCTTTTACTGCTTAATTTTATTTTATTTTGTAGCTTTTATTAGACCAGACTTGTTTGCTCATAGAAATGAATATAGCAAATTTAAATGTTTTTCTTTACTATGTACCTCAGTTCTGGCCCTCCTTCCAGTCATGTCAGTATTCAGAGAACACACACTAATTTGAATATTAATAAAACTTAAGATACGTTTTTTTTTGTTTTTTTGTTTTTTTTTCCCATATCGATGTGGAAGTCTAGAGGCTCAAGATTCCAAAGCTCATAGTTCTGGGTCATTCTCAGAGTGGGCGTATCTCCTCACAACATGCCCTCCTTGGAGTTGCAGACACAGGCCTTGCTGGACCCTCTGAGCCTTCTCCTGGTCCTGGCACTAGCCTCACTTTCCTTGCTGAGGACTTTGGGGGATGCATTCCCCTCTGCTAGGAACACTTCTTCAGGCCCTCAGTCGAATGCACCTTTCTTACCCTTCAGGCCTCAGCTTGATGGCATCCTGGCAAGTAGAACGCAGTGGCAGGCAGCAGGGCTAAAGCTGATGTCTTAGTCAGCTCGAGCTGTCATAACGCAACACCACAGGCTGAGGAGCTTAAACCACAGAAATTTATTTTCTCACAGTTCTGGAGCCTAGAGGTTCAAGATAAAGGTGTCAGCGAGGTTGGTTTCTCCAGAGGCCTCTCTCCCTGGCTTGCACATGGCTGTCTTCTCACTGTGTCTTCTTTATGTGTACATCCCTGGAATCTCATCCTCATCTTACAGCAACACCAGTCATATTGGATTAGAGCCCCACCCTCATGGCCTCATTTAACCTTAAAAGGCCCTGTGTCCAAATATAGTCACATTGTGGGTTAGGGCTTCAATATACCAGTTTTGGGGGAGAAAATTCAGTCCATAGCAGCTGGACCAATGAGTCTCCAAGTGTGATCTCTGAACCAGCAGTATCAGAATTGCCTGGAAACTTGGTAGAGATGCAAATTCTCATGGAACCTGCCAGAACCAACCACGTGGACAAATGAAAAATGCCTTTTGTCTACAAATTGCAGTGATCCTACATAAACATGGAGGTCTCTGTCTGGCTTAGGACAGCTGGCTAAGTCTGATCGTTCCCTTCCATACAGCTTTGAAAACCAGCACTCTAGGTACTGCTTTCCTTGCCATTTTAATATCTCTGCTGATTAAGTGTACTGGATTATTAATAGACAACCAAGTGAGGTTACTCCTGCATCCATCTCAACTGGTTTTTGAGGTATCTTATGGTTTTTGAAAATTGGAGTCCAATATGCTGATTGCTGCTAACAGGGTACAGTTAAGGTGCTGGAGTTGGTTTGAAGGATTTACTTGGGTTAAATTGTACTTGAGCCTGCTAAAATACATCTGTTAGCCAACAATGAGAGAAGACAGAAACTGTTATGTCATGTCTCTCCCCAAAGTCATCATGGGTGTTGGGTTTGAGTATTTTTTTCTTTTACTTTTTCCCTCCTTTATGACCTTTAGGACATTGAGAATACCCAGTGAATGCTCCACCATCAGTGGAACTCTTTGGACTTTCCTCTTGTTGGTGGTGTGGTTATCTAATTTTTGTGACAGGGAAACAAATTCTTTTGAATAAAAATAAATAACAAAATATAATTTTAAAAACGAAATGCAAATTCTCAGGCCCCAATCCAGATCTACTGACTCAGACACTCTGAGGGTTAGGGCTAGCAATCTGTTTTTACCAGCCCTCCAGGGGATTTTAATGCCCATGATGTTTGAGAACCTCTGCTATAGACTACACTCCTTCAGTGTAGTGGTGTCTGGACTTGGTGGGACTCTAGACATGGAGTCCCTTGGAAAATGGCAAAAGCAAGGCAGACTGTAGATTTTGAGTTCCTGGACAGCTTATGGCAATGGACCCAGTTGCCAGAACTGCCACACCACACAGAGACTTGGTCCGAGGAGGAGCAGCAGTGCTGTCACCAGAATTGGGCTCTGAACTAGACTGTTGTGACCCGGAGCTCCCTGGAGTCCTTGTGACAGGATTGAGTCTAGATTCCTGGATTGTGCTGCAGTTGTAGGTGGGAGTCCAGTGACTCTAGCTGTGGGAAGTTGATGGCTTGGGTGGCATATGGCAGTAAGATCTTTCTAGCATGGGCTTGACATTGTTTATAGCACTCCTGGAGGCAGTTAGTTAGTTACTATTCCTCTGCCTGCTTAAGCCCCAGCTCAGGAATAGTGAATCATGTCTCCCTGCTCTAGAGCATAAAAATAACCTAACATCGTGTCATTCTGTAAATGGATAAGGTAGGGGGAGGGTGGGCCTGGCTGCTGGGTGAGAAAGCATAGGTGGCTACCCCCTAAGTAATAACCTTTTTAAAAATCTTATATGCCACAGCATATGTTGCAAAGGTCTTTTGTATTCACAACCAAGATAGTAGGATGCAAATCTGAGTTGTATTCTCATTTATTTTTAAAGTCTGTGGGAAGGATTTTTATCTTTTATTTTGTAGATTATGCCAGAACAAAAACAATTAACTTTATTTTCACTAGATGTAAAACATCAGTGATCTGTTTGGAATGATTAAAAGGTTCTGGAAATGGATAGCGGTGATGGTTGCATAACATGAATGTACTTAATGCCACAGAATTGTATACCTAAAAATGGTTAAAATGACAAATTTTATGTTATGTGTATATTTCCACAATAAAACAAAACACATCGGTGATTGAAAAAAGTTTCCTGATATTGTTTTAGTGTCATTGTTTTATATTTCAATTTCAAAAGTTTTTGGTTTTTTTCTAATGAATACCCTGACCTTGGCCAAGCCTCTTAATCACTTACATTCTGTTTTCTATTTAGTAGTATTTGGGTAAAAGTACTGTAAGAAAACCCTTAAAATGATGACAAATGTTATTTTCCTCAAAAATTTTTAACACTGGAAACGGTGCCATATACATGATAAATGCTTGATATGTCTGTCGTTGGGTCCGAGAATCATATCATATCATATCATATCATATCATATCATACCATGTTTCAAGAACAATTGGAGCAAGTGGGAGAATATAATTTGTAAGAAACCAGCATGTTGCAATGACCACTGGATTTACTAGCACCATGACCTTAGACAAGTCACTTGGCCCCTGAATATTTCCTTATAATTTTTGCCTACTTAACGCACAGGGTTGTTATAGAGAATAGAGATAATTCATGTAAATGTGCTTTGTAAACTAAAATACTCTATACAAATGAATTATTATAAAAATTAGGAAGAGGATAATAACTGGTTTCCGAAATTTGAAGTACTGTCATGTGGATGAGTAATCAACATTCTTTGTTATAAGTAGGGCCAATGAATGCAAATTACTGGAAGCATTTTTTAAAAAAGTTTCCAGCTATTAAAGCCAGCTAGCTAGCCAAAGGTGGGCAAGCACCTTTTAAGGTAGTAAACCCCCTGATCCCAAAATAATCTCTGACCCTGAGAGGCCTACGTCTCAGGAAGGATTTTGTATCAGGAGGCAAAAATCCCTGTAGAAACTCAAAGACTTAATGTTTTGGGGGACCTGGGAAAGCTGAGAACATCTTCATTGGGTTCACTAGTTTTGTACTAAGCTCCTAAAATGAATGATTGATTTTCAGCTGGACAAATGTGATTTGGTTGGCTGTTACGTGCTAGATGAGATAGGCAGAAGCCACCTTTCTGGGCCTGGTTTTTCAGGAATTTCCAGTATCAGCAGTGATCTACATTTTTTTTCCTTGAAATTTTGAAAATTTCAAATAGACGCCTTATTGATGACAATTGTTTGAAATGATTACACGGGAGTTCCCTGGGGTGTAGTGGCTTGAGGCTTCGGTGTTGTCACGTTTGCGGCCTGGGTTTGATTCCCAGCCAGGAAGCTACCAAAAAATAAAAGAAAATAAAATGATTACACAACCAAACTATTTTTTTTTCTGTTATTCTTACTTCTTTTTATTTGTTCACACTGCACAGTTTTAATGTTTATGTCCCAAGACTTCTCATATGCTTAAATACAGTTCTATTGGAAACAGGAAAGTAGAAAATTCTCTTTCTTACCAGTCATGTATGGACTAGCAATAGATTTTTTGTATTTTGTTTCAAGGTCAGTGGGGAGAAATTATATGACTGGGGTTTACGAGGATACATTGTCATAGAAGATTTGTGGAAGGAGAACTTTCAGAAGGTGAGAAAGATTTTTCATTATCTTCCTTTTGGTTTAAAAATGTGGTTTCTCTAAAGTTTTGTAAAATTCTTGATAACCCTGTGGCTCAATGTTGCTTTTTCTGCTTATGTGTTACACCTCCCGCTCAGATTACTGAAGGAGCAACAGAACTTCTATATATTTGCTTGTTATCAACGAGGCTGATTAACTGGTCACCCTAAAATGCCTTCCACTGCAGTCTTAGACCATAATTACTGTATTGTATTTATAATTTGCTGTAAGTGTAGTATATTACCTGAAAGTTTTATCAAAACTGGATTCAAAGGGAACATACTGTGCTCCAGGCAAAAGACAACCAAGACTCCTCTTGCTATTTCACTTACCACAAGGCAGGGGTGTCCAACGTTTTGGCTTCTCTGGGCTACATTGGAAGAAGAAGAATTATCTTGGGCCACGTATAAAATACACTAACACTAACAATAGCTAATGAGTTAAAAAATGTTTGTGCATAATTTTCATAATATTTTAAGAAAGTTTATCAATTTGTATTGGGCTGTATTCAGAGCCGTCCTGGACTGCATGCAGCCTGTGGGCTACAGGTTGGACAAGCTTGCCATAAGCTCTCCTCTTTTCTTTAGCAATACTCTGTGCCCTAGCTTTCTTGGTCCAGTTAAGGGCATGAGTCATGGTGTGTTGGGGACCAGCCACCACCGGTTACAACCAGCTACAAGCCACATTCTCTGTGTTGACTGTTGGATGGTGGGGGGAGGTTGTGTAACTAAGGAGGTGTCATCTTTGTCACAGCCATATAGCTGATTGGTATTGCCCATGTTTGTTGGAATTTTGTTTCTTTCCCCATATCTCCTCTAAGCACTCAGAGGCAGAACTTGCTGAGGAAGAATTAAAGTTCTTATTATGTTAATATAATATTATGTTAACATACTGTCTTCATCATAAATTGAAGGAAGTTCATTTTGACTCCTGTCATCTCAAATCAAAGTACTCTTTTAAAAAGTATTAACTATCTCAAAATTAAAATCCACAAGTTGGAACTGGAATGCGGAAGTAACATTATAAAATAAATTATAAGCCCTCCTCATTGTATACATAAACAACCTTCCAGTGAAATCTTGACTGATTTTTGTATGAATGTTCTCTAAAGGAATTAGTCTCTATCGAGCCTGTTTAAACTAGTTCTTAAGTAGGAAGTTCTGTATTAATACCAAGTGCCCTTTGGCAATCCCTTTTAAAGAATAAACACTCATTGTTCTATTTATTTTCATTTCTCTGGCATTTTCTTTGGAAGGTTCCTTTCATGTTTAAAAAGATTCCTTAAGTCCACACACTGAGTCTTATATGGGGAAGAAAATACTAGAATGTCAGGGAAGCTATACAGAGCCCTAGAAAGAAATGTGGAAAGTGAAACTCAGCCTCATTTCTGAGTGCTCACTGTGTTGTTGGGCAGACACATGCACACCAGAGCCAAGGGGCGGGGGGGGTCCCTTGCCTGCCGTCTCTTGCTTGCAAATAGCCTTCTCTGCTCTGATTCAGCCCAGTGTGGAAGCAATGAGACCGTAGTTGGAATGCAAGTTAAACAGCCCAGCATTTTATGGTAATTTGAAAATGTTAGATATTAAAGCTACTCAGATTTATATGTGATTGTTTGGGGAGTGAGATATTAAAGCTGTCTAATCAGCTCATGGTTGCTCGGTATTTCTTTCTCTAGTCTTCTATGCCCTTGCCCTCTTTAGAGTCATTGAGAACTTAAGTGTTCTTCCATTTGTTTACTATCAAAGCATCCTTATCCTGATAGCTGTCTGTTCTCAATAGAAAGTACTAAAATTGATATTGATTACTTAAACATTTAGCACAAGTTTTAAACAAAAATTAGCAGAAAGTTGTTAATAGAAGATTTGATAGACTTAGAGTTCAGGAATTACTTGATAATGGAATGCCATTGTTTTTTATTGATTTCCCTTGCCCTCCTGTCAGTGGAGTTTGTGCATTTAGTGTTTTGTTTTTGTTTTATTAATGAGAACAAAGATTTAAGCTACTCTGGAACAGGAATCTTTCAGGGCCCAGGAACTGTATCTTTTCAGGGATTTGGGGGACACTTCATGAAAGAGATTTTTGTTTTTTCCTTAGCTTGTTTGGAGATTGGTTTTCAAGTCAGGCTTCAATTCAGTCCCAGTTAGGTATAGTCTAATTCATAATTGTTTGTACTATAATGATGTAACAGATGTACATACTTTTGGTTCTAAATAGTTAAAGAAATGCATGAACACTATGTTTAAAACAAGGCCCTGAAATTTTAAGTGGTATGAATGATGGCTCAGTTCTCAATTATATCATTTCCCATGGAGCTATATTACTCTCAAAGACCCTAAGTAAGTCTGTAGCATTTTTCTGCTCTGCCACATCCCTTTTCTTTTTTAGGAATTAATTCTAAATGTTTGAATTGAGTCCTCTACCAATAAAGTTTGGATGAGGTAGTCTTTCGTTCAGTCATTGTCATTGGTTAGTTAAGAGGATTGTATTTGCTTCAGCTGAAGTGAACTCTTGGTCAGAACTGTGCAGCAAAGATGGGTGTGTCCAGAAATACTGTCACTGCAGGGCGGTCTAGGGTTTGTTTTTTTTTGAGGCAAAAGAACATATAATAGAACCACAAAATGGCAGCGTGAGAGGGACCCCTGAAAAACTCCCCTGGAGATGACAACAAATAAAACATCCGTAACTCAACTAAGAACTCCTATGCAATGCACAATACAACTAAGAAACCAGCTCCTCACGTCAAAGTACCTACAGGTGGGCAGTGGAGCAAATGACAGAGGAAAAAGGGGGAATTGCAGGGATGCGGCTGCGTTGTGGTCCCTGCCTGGAACTCTAGCGCTGCGGGAGGGAGGAGGAAGAAGACAGTGGGAGAGCGCTCTGGGCCTCACTCGGTCCATGGGACATAGAAAAGGGGGCCCACAGGTGGGGCCTGAGGTACTGCCCCACCTCACCTTGGCCCCAGGAGGTGCAGACCTGTCCATAAACCACAGTGGCTAGACTCCACTCCGGTTCCCCGAGGAGGGGGAGCGACTGGGCGGTGAGGAGCCACAGTACGAACGCTCCAGCCGGAAGGAGGAGACAGAGGGGGCTGCGTGCGCGTTTCTCAGCCCGCAGCCAGGACGGTCTGAGAGACCAGCAAACAGGACTGACCTCAAGGCTCAGGGCAGAGTCCCTGTGCAGGGCAAACTGAGAACAGAAAGGTGTAATTACACCCATACCACCTGCACCACCCGGAGGCCCCAGGCAGAAAACAAAGGCCTGAATGCCCCTCCCCCACAGACCTCTGCCTGCTCAGTATCAGCAGCGAACACGAAAGAAACTGCAGCAGTGAGTGTCAGGTTAAGGAGCAGAATATCTACAGAGAGGCTGCCAGAATGAGAAACCAGAGAAAGAGAGCTCAAAATAAATTCGAACAACAAAAAAAAGTAAGAGAGATGGGGACAACTGACCACTCAGAGACAGAGCTCAAAACACGATTATAAAAATGCTCAGGGAACTTAATGATAATTTCAACAGAGAGATAGCAAGCATAAAGGAAGCCATACAAGCCATTATAAAGGACTGTGCAGAGATAAAGATTACACTAACTGAAATGAAGAATGGAATAAAAGGAGTCACAGACTAGATGAAGCAGAGGTGCAAAGCAGTGATTTGCAAGGAAAGCCAGCAGAAAATATCCAATTGAACAACAACAAAAAAAAAGAAGAATAAAAGAAAATGCAAATGGTTTGAGATTCCTCTGGGACAACATTAAGCCTAACAACATTCACATCATAGGATCAACAGAATCTGAAGAGGAAAAAGCAAGGGATCGAGAACTTATTTGAAAAAATAATGACTGAAAATTTTCCTAACCTGGTGAAGGAAATAAACCCAGGAGCCCAGGAAACACAGAGAGTCCTAAATAAGATGAACCCGAACAGGAACACACCAAGACACATCATAATTAAAATGGCAAAAGTTAGAAAATTCTAAAAGCAGCAAGAGAAGTGCAAGTAGTAACTTATAAGGGGCACTCATTTGACTCTCAGTGGATTTCTCATCAGAAACTTCATAGGCCAGAAGAGAATGGCAGAAGATATTCAACATGATGAAAACCAAGGATCTGCAGCCAAGATGAATGTACCCAGCAAGGCTAGCATTGAAAACTGAAGGACAGATAAAGAGCTTCTCAAATAAGAAAAAGCTAAAGGAGTTCATCGTCACCAAAGCAGTACTACAAAGGGTGTTAGAGGGACTTGTTTAAGATGGAAGGAGGGATGGGAGAGTGGGTAAAATAAGAGGAAGGGATGGAGAAATTTAGTGTGGTTGTTACAAGGCAATAATCAAGGAGACATGGAGTATAACATGGGAATATAGTCAATAAGGTTGCAGTGACTTTGCATGGTGTCAGATGGGTACAGGATTTGTTGGAGTGATGGGAGGAGAACTGGAGGGGTGGGAAAAAAAGAAGGATGAATGAAGAAGTACAAATTCATAGTCACAGAATAGTCACAGGGATATAAATTACAGCATAAGTCATATAGTCAACAACATTGTAATAACTGTATTATATGGTGTCAGAGGGGAACCAGGTATATCAGAATGAGGATTTTGTAAGTTATAGAAATGACTCATCACTACACTGTACACCTGAAACCAGTATAATACTTAATGTCAAATGTAATTGAAAAATAAAAAATCTCAAAAAAAACCAAGAACATATAATGTACAGTTGACCCTTGAACAACACAGAGGTTAGGGGTGCTGACTCCTGCATAGTTGAAAATCCACGTATAACTTTTGACTCCCTAAAAACTTAGTTGTCCCTTGATATCCATGGGTGATTGGTTCCAGGACCCCTGCAGATACCAAAATCTGCACATGTTCAAGTCCCCTGTATAAAGTGGCATAGATCAATGTGTATATACAATATACATAGGGGGACTCCCAACCGTGGATGGAAACAGTACAAGTATTTATTGAAAAAAAGTCACACGTGAGTGGACCCATGTGGTTCATATCCGTTCAAGGATCAACGTTATATATACAGTTTAAAATCCAACAATATAATGACCACAATATAATATACCAATCACCCATTCACCTTTTAAAATAGGAAATTACTAATGCCTTCCATGTTCTCCATGGGACCTTCCATCTCCTCAGAGGGAACCACTATCCAGAATTCTGGTTTTCATTCCCTTGTTTTTCTTTAAACTTTTCTTTTAGTTTAACCACATACATATAAATTCTAAACATTATAGTTGATCTTGCCTGAATTTTGCCTTTATAATATAAATAAATATGTCAAAAACATAAATATATAGGTTTATCTAGATGGAATCTTACTGTATGTCTTATTTTGTAACTTGTTTTGTTCCCTTAACATGATGTTTATGGGCTATGTATTGCCGTAGTTTATTCATTTTCACTGCTGTGGGATATTTCTTAGTGGAAAAATAACCATATTGGTGGCTAGTTAGGGATTTTCAGTATAATGTTGTTGCACACAGAGCTATGAGCATTTTTATACATGTGTCATGGTTTAGTAAGAGTTTTTCTGGGCCAGGATTCCTGGTTCATAAGGTCTGCACATCAGTCTTACTACAAAGATGCCACATAGGTTTCCAAAATGGTTTCCATTTTTGTTAGTCTGCTGGTTTTAAAAGGTTGTGTGTGTGTGTGTGTGTGTGTGTGTGTGTGTGTGTATTTATTTTATCCCTCAATTTCTATTTTGAAAAAATTTCAAAACCAGAGAACAGTTGCAGGAATAGTACGCTGTATATACCCTTTGCTTAGATTCTCCAATTAACACTTTGCTACATTCGCTTTGTCTAGCTTTTTGCACATGAGTGGGCACTCACATACTCGTGTATTTTATTTTTCTGAACCATTTGAGAGTTAGTTGTAGATATCATTGTGCTTTCCACCCACATCTAATTTAGCATGTATTTCTAAAGAAGAAGGACATTCACTAATATAATCGCAATGGCATTATCCTACTCAGGCAAGTTAACATTGCATTGTTTACATAAACATTACCTAATATACAGTCCATACTCAAATTTCCCCAGTTGCCCCAATAATGCGCTTTCCTTCAACAACTTTATTTTTTTATAGCCGAGGGAATTATTATAAGGCAGACACCCTTGTAACCATCATCTAGGACCAAAAAAAAAATCGAAATATGCCAGCCACCCTAGAAGCCCCTGCATGTAGCCCACCCCAATCACAGTCCTCTTCCTTCATCCCAAAATACCTACTATCCTGACTTTTGTGTAATAACTTCCTTGTTTTTCTTTATGGCTTTATTACTTAGGTATTTGTCCCTGTTACTTTGTCTTGCCCTTTTTATTTCTGACTTCCCATGCCTTTTAAGTCTTTTTTTTCCTTTTTTCCTTTTGTCACTTTTAACCTACAGGCTTTCCTTCCATCCTTTTATTTTCCTTGTAATGTATCTGTTAATTGAAAGAATCTGGCATGTTGGACCTATAAAGTTTCCAACAGTTTGAGTTTTGCTGATTGCACACTTATGGTGTACTCAGTTGAACAAATTCCTCTTTGCATTTCCTGCATATTGGCAGCTTGATCCAGAGGCAACTTAATCAGGTTCATGTCTCATCCCCTTGGCAAGGCTATAGGTCTGTGTAGGCACATAATTCTGGTTTTTACTTTGCTCTGTTAGTGTTAGCGGCTGTTGATGCTCAGTGCTTTGACTCGGTTCACTAGGGGTTGGAAAATGGTTTTTTCTACTTTTGTCATTTCATTTTCACATATTAGCTGGACTACTTTAATAAGGAACCACTTTCCCTCATCTATTACTTAGTTACCCAGATAGAGGAAAGACAGAATGAGTGCTTGATTTTTTTTTTCTCTTCCCTCTCTATTTTTACAATAATGAATTGGTTCCCGCTTATCCTCAGAAGGTCACCTGTTAGTTTTTATAAATATCATTATAAATTTGTAGGTTTAAACATACTGGGGTTTGAATGCTTTGTAATTCTTATCCTTATGAAAGTTCAGATTGTCCTATTTTGGCTCGTAGGGGTTGGCCCTGAGTCCTTTTGACATGACCCAAGTAGTCTGTGATAGTTGCCTCGCTATTTGGCATGTCAAAGTGGTCTCAGAATTTTTCATTGTTGTTTTAATGTACATTTCCTTGATTAGGCTGTAGTGAGGTTGAACATCTTTTCACATGTTTACTGATTTCTTCTTGAAGAGCCTGTTCATGTCTTTTGGTTATTTATTTATTTATTTTTTGTACGGGTCACTTGTTTCTCTCTTAATTTTTTTCCTAGATACTAATATTTTTGATCACATGTTTGCTGATGTCTTTTCCCAGTTTGAGGCTTGTCTTTTCAGGTTTGGTGTCTTTTGATGAGTAGAAGTTCTTAATGTAGTTGATTTTGTTAATTTTTTTCCATTATGGTTTTCACTCTTTGACTCTAGTTGCTTAATAAAAGCATGGGACTATTTATTGGTTGTCCATTGCTAATTTGAAACCCTTTCAGAATAGTCTCAGCCTCATGTCTGAGTATCAGAGATGGTGGCCCGCTGTGGGTGGCACGCGCTAGGGCCCTAGATGGCTCTTTCGTAGTTGTCTTATAATTAGCCAAACAACAGCAGTATGTCTCAGTAAATGTCATATTTAATTTTCACAAGGTTTTAATATAATGTTAACAAGTTACTCTCAAAGATTGTGGAATGACTGTTAGAGGCCAGCATAAGTAAAAAGAAAAATTTTAATAGTTCTTTAAGTTCAGGGAAATATATAAACCCATTACTAACATGAAAACTGAGCAAAACGTCTGAAGATGAGCTTTTAATAGTTATATTCAGGCCCTTGCAGGCTCAGCAGGAAAATGAAAGGGAAGCAGCAGTCACCATCCTGAGTAAATATGCCCTGTTTTCTCTTCCTCCATTGGAAATGCCTTAGCTTTCTAAACAGACTCCAGTTTAGCTGTAAGTTATATGATTTAAATGATTTAAAAATGATCATCTTTGAAATAAACCAGTCACAGAAGGAGAAATACTGTGTGATTCCACTTGCATGAAGTATATGAAAAAGTCAAACTAATAGAAGCAGAAAGTAGGATGGTTGTTGCCAGGGGCTGGGGGTGGGGGAAATGAGGAGATGTTGATCAAAGTGTACAAAGTTTCAGTTATACAAGATGAATATATCCTAGAGATCTATTACAACATTGTGTCTGTAGTTAACAATACTGTCTTGTGCACTTAAAAATTTGTCATGAGGTTAGGTCTCAGTTGAGAGTTCTTACCACAATAAATAAAAATAAGGACAAGGTGGTAGGTTTTCTGTAAATCTAAATTTGTTCTAAATTTGTATGCTTTCTAGTTTTTGCTGTTTAAAATTCTAAGAAAAAAGAGGTGCCAGTCAATGAATTATCTTTTCTCTTTTTTTAAAAAACATCATTACTTAGCAAAATGAGAAGTTAGAAATCCTGAAGAAACAGAGATCATCTCCTTTTTTTGAAAGGCATACACTTTTGGTATCAGAAAAGGTTGACCAGGCAGGATGCAGTGTGGCCTGGTGGCCAAGAGAGCGGACTCTAGAGTGGGCACACCAGGCTCTGTCCCTGTCCCGCCTCCCACAAGCCTAGAAACCTTGGGAAATTACCCCAAAGCTCTGGAAAGTGCGGGTAGTAGCTCATCAGGGCTGTTTTGAGGAGTTTAAATGAGTTTATCCGTGTGATAAACACAATGACAGTCTGGCATGATGTCACATGACACCATACATTTTCACTTCTGGCTGGTAAGATGGTATCTCCTGATGGAAAAGGGAGCAGTTGGGCTTATTGCCATTAATCAAGAGGCCTCCTATCAGTGTCTTAGTTTTTTATTGCTGCCGTAACTAATGACCACAGATTTACTGGCTGAAAGTAATACAAATGATTATCTTAGACTGTAGGCCAAAGGTCTGGCAGTAAATTAATGTGTCAGTAGGGCTGCAGTCCTTTCTGGAGGCTTCAGGGGAAAGTCCTGCTCTTTCAGGTTGTTGACAGAATTCAGTACCTTGTGCTTATAGGTCCAAGGTCTGTTTGCCTGGTTGTCAGCTGGGGGCTGTTCCCAGCTTCTAGAGGCTGTAGCATTCCTTGGTTCATAGCCCTCTTTCTCCGTCTTTTTTTTTTTTTTGCTTTTTGGTATGTGGGTAGCTCCCTGACTGGGAATCGAACCCAGGCCGCAGCATTGACAGCGCCAGCGCCAAAGCCTTAAGCCACTACACCATCAGGGAACTCCCTTCCTCCGTCTTCAAATCCAGCTAATGCAGGTTGAGTCCTTTTGACTTCCTATTCCTCTGACCCAGTCTTCCACCTCCCCCTTAGACTATAGGAACCTGTGGGATTCGATTGGGCCCACTCAGATAATTCCAAATTATCTCCCTACTGTAAGGTCAGCTGATTAGCAACCTTAATTCCAATGCCATCTTTTCTCTTCTGCCATGTAAAATAACACAATCACGGGTTCCATGATTAGGATGCAGATGTCTTTGGGCGGTCACTATTCTACCTGCCACATTTGGTGTGCTGGAATTTCATTGGCGTCTTTAATGGGTCATTTATCCTTACCTTTTATTTTCTCATCCAAAAAGTTAAGTGACCTACCATATAGGATAGGTAATGTTTATTGAGCACTTGCTATGAGATTGGCCTGGGTCCGAAACTCTGTGCCCACGAAGAGTCTGAGGCAGGTTCTGTTATTATACCCACTTCTCAGATGAGGAAACTACACTTTGGAGAAGTTATGCAATTGATCAAAATTCTACTGGTGAGGAACTCAGACATTCTAGTGGGATGCCATACCTCAAAGGTTTGGCTGGAAATCCCCTTTCACGTGGCAGTGTGTACTAATTAGAAATAAGTGTTTTGATTAAAGTTCATGTTTCAGTTTTGCTCATAGAAATTACCATTCATGTTTGTGAACATGGTAAGAAAATAAATTTTCTACTATAGCCTACCCAAGCTGTTTAGCTTATTCCTCCAGCCCTGTGTAGTCCAGTATGGCAGCCACTAGCTGCTGGGTACTTGAAATGTTGCTATGCTGTAACGATAAACACACACCAAATTTAGAAGACATGGTAGAAATAAAAACAATGTAAACTATCTCATTTTTATATTGATTATACAAGGTCAGACAATTAAAATCGCAAAGTCATCCTAGAAAAAATGCTCCACACCTCACTGCTGAGTATCACTATGGTCACCTTCTAAGCACTCCCCTTGGGAAGCTGTGCACCCACGCCAGTGCCTAGTCCGCCCTTCAAAGCAGTTTTGGAGCTCTTTTTTGGAATGGCCATCAGAACTTGGCAAGGTTATGACACCTTACCAAATTGTTTATACAGTACACAGTGGCAAGTTCGCGAACTTAATGGTCAGATTTTGGGGACAATGACAGCTCTGATGGCCATTCCAGAAAAAAGAGCTCCAAAACTGCTTTGAAGGGTGGACTCGGCACTGGCGTGGGTGTACATCTTCCCAAGGGGAGTGCTTCGAAGGGGACCGTAGTGATAGTCAGCAATGAGGTATGGAGCACTTTTTCTAGGATGAGTTTGTGATTTTAATTGTCTGACCTTGTATGTTGAAATAATAGTATTTTAGGTATGTTGAGTTAAGTAAAATGCATTACTAAAACACAATGAAACCCAATATTTGTGAAAATTAGATTATGGGGAGAATGATTGCATTATACTATATTTTAAATAAATTTTTTTTGGTCTGAAAATGCAAAAAGTTTAATTCTGGCTTGTGCTAAATCACAAATTGTCTTTTAAAGTTTGAATGTTGTTTTCTTCTGAGATCATGGCAGTTTCTGCCAAGAGAGGTCTGATTTGTAATAGGGTGGATGGGCTCAATATTTCTTTAGTGAGACATTTGACTGTCATGTTTTGTTACAGTATAAGTGATATGTAACCAAACAAGAAATTTTTCCTAGCAACAGAGTTGTTTTCCTCAAGATGAAGAATGTTTTTATGTGCTCATTTTATTATATCCAAAAGATTAAAAAGCTTATGAATTTAGCATCTTATATTTTTGAGGTTGAGATGCTGGCGAGTATAGGTAGTAGACTATATAAGACTATCATTAGAAATACTTGGCAAGCATTATGTTATTAAGGTAATTCAGACTTAAAGTATATTTAACTAGGTAGAGAACCACGTAGTTTTTATGACAGACCCAATTGTTGGATATGGTTATCTCGCTTACCTCCTAAGCTTCTTTTTAACTCTTTTTGTTCTTCATTAATTACATACCCAAACTTTTTTTATGCTCATCAGATCCTAGCTTCTACCCCATTCCATTTGTTTATTCAACAGATGTTTGAATAGTATGTGTTATGAGGTCCTAGGGATATTGTGCTCTCATGAAACTTACGTATTTGTGAAAGATTCAAAGATGAATAAAAAATTTACACAGATCAGGAAACTCATGGGTACTATGAATATGAATAAGAGGTTCTGATCTAAATCACAGGGCAGTGGACAGGGGAAAGCCTTGATTTAAAGGATGAATAGCATTTAGCCAGGCAAAAATTGGGATTTGTTAGTCTAGGTCAAGGGATACATTTTGCAAACATCTCATACCAGGAAAAGCTTGGCAAGTTGGAAGAGCAACAGCAAGAAGGCATCTTGGAGTGAGTGTGTGTATACATATAGGTGAGAGGGTGGCTATGTGTGTGTGAATTGGTGTGAAAGTGGCTGTGTATGTGTATGTGTGTGTAGGTATAGGTGTGAAAGTGGCTGTGTATGTGTTTGTAGGTATAGGTGCGAAAGTGGTGCTGTGTGTATATAGGTATAGGTGTGAAAGTGGCTGTGTGT